>PVLD010007116.1:0-94205 GCA_004027595.1 Dinomys branickii | reverse complement strand
ACTGGGGTGAGATGAAATCTCGATGTTGTTTTTATTTGCATTTCTCGAATGACTAAGGATGTGGAACATTTTCTCATGTATTTATTTGCCATTTGTATTTCTTTGTCTGAGAATTGTGTATTCATCTCAGATGCCCATTTCTGGATTGGGTCTTTGAATTTGGACCGATACATGTTTTTTAATTCTTTGTATGTTCTGGGTGCTTTTTTTGCCAAGTTCCTCCAATTAGCTGGCTGACATGGTAGCAAGGAAACCATACCTCCTTCTCCCAGTCCTTCCACGCTGCCCCGCACGAATACCTTTTGTGGAATCCATGAGCCGGATCGATCCATTCAGGCAGTTTTCCAAGGTCCTACAACCAGATTTCTGACATCAAAAAGTTTAATTATACACTGATTGAAAAGGTATTATAAAGTGGAACTTCCACAGAACTGGCCTATGAAGAAATGAAGTAGTGTCAAATCTATTTCATTATTTTTCTAGAGTCAGGATAATTAGCAGCAGGCAGAACAACCTGGAAAATGTGAATTAAGTGTTTCGTTTATTTACATCTGCGAACACAGTTCCAGAATGACAAGCGCAGTGATCGAAGGGAAGGCGGAGGGAAGAAGGTAGGCCTAACTGGGGTTGTAATTACTTGTGCCGTGGAATACCAGGCTTCCTTGATGTGAGTGGCAGAGACAGTAGCAGTTAATTCAAAACCAACAGTCTGGAGATGTGAGGTGGGCTTTCTGCTTAGGGATCTAAGATACTGAAACAGGTACTGAACTTAGTCTGTTCTATTCCCTATTCCCTTCCCTGTATTGACAGTGTTTGTCTCTATGGTTTTTAGATAGCTGCTGTGACTCCAGATACCACATCTTCACTCAAGAACATCTCCAAGGCAACAAAGGAGGGGAAGCGGGCTCCTTATGGACTGGGCTAGAGCCCCAAAGTTCTTTTTTTTTTTTTTTGAGCCCCAAAGTTTTGTCCCTGTTGATAAAAAAGCAAAAAGAATCCTTTAGACTCAGATCAAGGTTTTTTTGGTTTTGTACTTCTATTTACTCCTACAGTCAAAGCGTACTGGTATGGAGTAGGATGCACGCCCACACAGTGAAATGTCTGCCAAGTGAAGGGAGTAGAGTATTTTGGGTCAGCTGCTTTTATGATATGTATTTATTGAGCACATTGAGCTATGGCCTCGCCACCCCCCCTTTAAATTTTGACACAGGGTCTTGCTAAATCCCTAAGTTGCCTAGGCCGAGCTCTAAATTGCAATCTGCCTGCCTCAGCCTCCCACTGCTGGGATTACAGGCGTACACTATGTCACTCTGCTATCGGCTTCGTTTTATAGCCCCAGACACCTCCAAGCACACGACTTAAAATGCTGGTAAGGCACTCGGCCATTCATGGCGCTCAGATGTAGTGACTGAGTCAGAGGCCTTGAAACTCTTACAGGTATAACCCATCCCCCTCTCTGTACAGGAAGAGTCCACCCTTTATGTCCAGTTCCCTTTTTGTGCCAGAGTTTAACATGCAGGGGTATTTTTGGAGGGGGCTGTGCATCAACAACTTTAGACATAAGGAACAATATATGCAAAAAGAAGCATGTTGCTGTGATGCAGGGTAGTCTCTTCGGGGCACTGCCAGCAACTTGGAGCGGCTGAAGTACAGGTTCTGAGAGATGGCAGAACAAAAACCAAACCCCGGCATGGTGGTAGAGGCCTATAATTCCAGCACTCTAGGAGAATCATAAGACTGAGCCCAGCCTGGGCAACTTAGTGACTTAGCAAGACCCTGTCTCAAAATACAAAACAAGAAGGGCTGGGGATGTGGCTCAATGGAGAGGCCCTGGATTCAAGCCCTAGTACCACCACCACAAAACATAAGCAAAGACAAAAAGAGCAGACAAGAAGAAACAGAGAAGGAGGGAGGGAGAAAGGATAGAAGGGGAAAGGAAGGAAAGCAAAGGGAAAAACAGAAGTCAGTATGATAAACCTGAGATCTGGCATGGCTAAATAATAAAGATTGCTGATCAGTGTCACTACTGGTTTGTAACAGCCATCTCCACTTTGCTTGCAGTAGTTCTAAAAACTGAACATGTCAGGTATAAATTTAAATAGATTTAGTCTTTCTACAAAACTATTTGATGTAAGGTATATCCAAATACCTAAAAGTGTTCATTTTAAACCAAATAGTCCTGTGCTAGGACACACAGACGAAGATTTATGCACAAATATAGTGACAACTTGTTTATCTTATGTGGGGAGGGAGGATGTACTAGATGAACTTGCCAAATAAATAAGCAAGTCATTTCAATAGAAGTGTTCCCTGAGTATACTACCTGACCTGGTACAGTGACCAGAGTATTCAAGACAAAAGCACCCTTTCCTTGATTTCCAGTGAATGTCATTAACAACCAAAGTCCACGTTAATAGAATCATTGATCCAAAAAGCTGACCCTAACCCTTTTCCCTTCTATACCACATTCTCCCAAATGGCTTGTTTCTTTGCCTGTCTTGGTTCTTTTTTCTTTACAGTTGGCTGTTATTTCTTGCTACTCTCACTGGAGTTCCTGCCTTCTTCTATTCAGTTAGGATTTTTTTTAATATAAAATAAAAACTGGGATAGATTTTGTTGTACACATCTAAAAATCATGTCTGAACAAAAGCCTGGAAATTTGACTCTAGCAGTCTGAGGAACACTCAGGATCCCTCTTAAGTACATCCTAATAAGACTCTCTGCACTGACCTGGTGCCCTAACAGACACCTTTAATCACAGCTACTCAGGAAGCTGAGGCAGGAGGATCACAACTTGAAGGTAGCCTGAACAATTTAGCAAGATGCTGCTTAGGAAACAAAAGGGGGTGGCAGTGTAGGTCGGTGATAAAGGCACCCCTGGGTTTAACCCTCAGTATTAAAAAAAACACAAAACTCTGGATAGGGCATGCATTTAACCAATTCCTATGAATTATAAAAGTCAAGAATTTCTGGTTTCTGAGTTACTCTATGAAAAATGTCCTAGTAACGCAAGGCCACTTAGGATCAACAAGTTGCATTGAGGGCTGCCATAGGTGAGAGTGACTGAGAGGTTTTGTATAATGACTCGGTTCCTTTGCCACACCTGGTGTTAAATATTCTAACACTTGGATGTGGTGACTTACTTGGCTGGGCGGAGGGTTAGATGAGAGATCTTTCTTCCTGGGCTGGCCTGTTTTAGGTTGGTGGAGATCTCTGGTGATTGGACCTACGTGATACAGTCTACATGGACTTAGGACAAAGGAAGGTAAGAAGGCAACTTCATACATTTTCCAGATAAGAGATGGTCCGACAGATTGATTAACTTCCACAAACAGTAACACAATGCTGCACACTAAAAGTAAATTGGTCACATCCCCTTATGACTTATCATTCTTGGGTGTTTTAATAGCTTATACCATACTCACAATAAATTTAGGAACCGCATCCATTTTACCAAAATGATTACTTTGCTCATGTTTTATCTAGCAGCAGTTTTTGGGTGTTTTTGTTTTGTTTTCCAGGGCCAGGCATGGAACCAGGGCCTCCAGCGCCGGCGGGAAGTAAGTGTTCTACAACTGAGCTACCTCCTCAGCACATGTTTATTGTTCCTAAAAAGAAAGTTTTGAAGCATTTTATGTTTACTGTTTCTTCCCTTTAGAGATGTGCAGATTGTCAGCTTGCACTTTAAAGCTGACTGCAAATGTGTTAGAAATGCTGGTTCTAAACTATAAAACAACCAAAAGCATTCACTGAAAGGAAAGCCATAGCCTATTATAACATACAGACACATACAGTCCCAGGCCCCGGCTCAAACAACAAAACCACCACTCCAGAATGAAAATACTGGTATATTTGTGTAATGCAAAGAGAAATCGAGATATAAACCCTCAAAACGGAAGGTACATTAATAAAAATGTAGCATCTTAAGCAAAAAATATTACACAGTACTTGCAGAATGTAGTCTTCCAGTTTCAAATTACAACATCTAACAAATAATATTTAAAATTATAGCTGTTATATTAATTTAAAACAACCATCAGTAGTACAGCACAGCTTAACCTAGCAAACACTGTAAAGAAATGCTTTGTCTCCTAGAAGTAGGTTATCTTTATATACCATTAATTTATACCGTGAACAGAAGTCTTCAAAGTGGAAATTACGTTCATAAAACAGAATAAAAGGGGGCTTCTCAAAGCACAAGCCGTTTCCATAAAAGTATTTTACCTTTCACTAGCAGAAAAATACCCAAACACTTTTTGATGGAGTTCTCAGAGCCCTCCCGATCCTTGAGCCACAGTCAGTACATACAAACACATGCAATACTGTATTTCTCCACACCATTACTAACCAAAACGCTTTTTGTACTCTTAAGTTACAATTTTACAGAAATGTTTCCATTCGAGCTATGATACAGAGCGCAGAGGCTGCAGATGCGCCAACTCACACGTTCTTAGTAGCATAAACTAGGAACCAAATCTTGGTACTTACTGCTGAAAGAATGACTGCCTTCCTACCGACTCCCAGGTGTGTACTTTAATATCAACACGAACAAAATCCTCAACATTCCCAAAGACCCCATGCAACGCAGCTGGCCCTGCAGCTGGTAGTTCAGAGGGAACTTAAAACACCCTGCCCCTTTGTCCCGCTCCAGCAGAAGACCCTCGAGGAAGTATTAGTTTCCTCTACTCCACCGCAGTATGTAATGTCACTTGAGGTCGTCAAAAATAGCTTCTGTAGAAAACTGGCCATGGTCTTGAGGAAACTGCATGAAGAAATTTAGCCTTCATCTTAAAAACAAAGAAAAAAAAATCACACATGTAAGGAAAGAATTCAGTACCAGTACAAAAAGACTGCAGGACCTACAGTCCGGAAGAAAGGATGTTCTGGAGGACGACGGACAGAGCTGGAACACTGAATCCCCCCACCCGCCCCCCAAACTGGAGTCTGTACAGTCCAAGTGTGGTCCACTTCGCGAGTCATTTGAAGGCAGCTTAGAAAATTGAAAAGGGGCAGAAGCGAGGTCACTGTCCAAGCCAACGGGAAAGGCTGGGTGGCGGAGGGGTCTCCCTTCACAAGCCCATGCCTTTCAAGTCGCAGGGGAGGGCGGCCTGTGCGGTCTGGGGGCTCTGCCTGCAGGGGAACTGGGCCCGGAAGCAGTCCCTCAGCTCCCTGTTGAAGAGGAAGCACACGACGGGGTTGATGCCGGCCTGCGCGAAGGTCAGCCACACCGAGGCCGTCAGGTAGGCCTGGGAGACGGCGCCGGGCCGCACCAGGACCCGCAGGTAGCTGGCCACGACGTAGGGCCCCCAGAGCAGCAGGAAGAGCAGCGTGACGGCGTAGAACATCTTGCACAGCCTCTTCTCCGTCTTGAACTCCTCGAGCACGAGGAGGCGGCGCGCGCCGCGGCCCGGCCCCGCGGGTCGGATGCCCACGAGCGCGGGCGGCGTGGGCCCGCGGCCGAAGCCCGCTGTCCAGTTGGCGGCCGCCTGGCCCGTGGCGCCGGGGCCGTGGAAGGTCCAGTCGTGGCTGACGGCGGGCACGAGGCGCGCGGGCCGCATCTTGCGGCGGTCGTGGATGAAGAAGAGCAGGCGGAGGTAGACGAGGTGCGTGGCGCCCACCACCACGGCCAACAGCAGCAGGAAGCCGAGCGCGCCGGGGGCGCCGTCGGGCCGCTGCTCCAGGGCGCACGGCGCGTCCTCGTCGTCGCCGCCGCCGTCCAGCACGGGCGGGAAGGCCGCGGCCAGCGCCAGCGCCCAGGCGGCGCACACCAGCATGGCGGCGCACGGCCAGCCGGCCAGGCGCTCGGCGTAGAAGCGGTGGTGCGCGATGGCCAGGTAGCGGGTGACGCCCACGCCGAGCAGCAGGAAGGCGGCGTGGAAACAGAAGAGCGCGGCCAGGAAGGCGAGCAGCTTGCAGCCCAGCGCGCCCGGCGGCGCCCCGGCGGCGGCCGCGGCCCTGCGCGCGGCGAGCATGACGGCCGGGAGACAGGCGAGCGCGCGCAGCCCGTCGGCCAGGCACAGGTCGAGCAGCAGGTAGTACGGGGCGCGGTGCAGGCTGCGCTCCCGCACGATGAGCAGCGCGAACAGCACGTTGCCCGCCAGGCTCACGCACAGCAGCAGGCTGAGCGTGGCCAGCTTGAGGCCCAGCGCGGCCGCCTCGCCCTCGCCTCCCCCGCCGCCGCCGCCGCCGCCGCCCTCGCCCGGCTCGCTCGCGTTCGCCATCGCGCCCTCCCCGCGCCGCGCGCAGCCTCGCCGCCTCCCCGGCCCGCCGCCCCCGCAGGCCGAGCCGCTCCCGGGTCGGGGGCTCAGCCCGCGCCCGCCCGGCCCCTCCCGGGCGCCCCGAGCCGCCGAGCCGCCGCCGCCATCTCAGGAATGGTGCGCGCAGGAGGCGACGGCCACTCCCTGCGCCCCGGGCGCCGCGGGCTTCACTGCGGACAGGCCCGCGCCGCCGCTCGCGGCCCCCCGCATCCTCTTTCTCCACCTCCTCTTCCTCGTCCGCCGCCGCCGCCGCCGCGCCGCTTAGCTCTGCCCCCCGCTGGGCCCGTCGCCGCCGCGGAGCCCCCTCCCCTCCGCCGGAGCGCGCAGCGTGGCCGCCGCCAGCCCCGCAGCCTCGGCATCCCGCGCCTCCGGGCCCGGCTGCGCTGGGGACGCCGCCGCGACAGCTGCGGCCCGGGAGGGAGGCAGGGCCCAGGACGCAAGGTGGCGACAAGGCGCGTCCGGCCCCAGGTAACGGGGGTCACGGTGGTGGCCGGGTGTGGGGGAGGTTGCTGGGATGGCAAGGCCAGAGGCTTCGGCGGGGACAGGGACCCCGGATGAGGGCTGGTGATGATGGTAAGACGCACCGTCGTGGTCACAGATCCGTTGAGGTGAGCCCTGGCGTGGGTGGCAGTGTGCTGGGAGATTGGCAAGCACCCCTCTCAGCCATAACTACAAAGTTGGTCCTGTTCTAAACCCCGCCGTGTTCCCAAGAAGTGGAGCCGTGGAGGTCTGGGAGTAGAAAGCTGCGAAGTAGTGGAGTTGGGACACCGGTTTCACTTGGTCTGATTTGCAGGGCTGGACTCCCTGCGACTCCACAGCCTGCCCACTCAAACCCATCAGGGGGTCTGGCGGAGATACATAGAGGTCAGAAATTAAGCATTTCCTCCAAAGTAAACCCCGTGCACCTTCTTCTTGGGATGTTTATGCTCTGCGTGAACCTGAAAGGGCAGCCCCTCTTTTCCGTTCTTCAGATGCACTGAATTCTTCTGGCAGAGTTTGGCACTTACTGGTCTCTCGACCAGCTCCACAGCAGAGTCCTGATCTTCAGGATTTCTGACCATCCTGCCTTACTCTCTGTTACTGACCTTGCTCATTTCTTTCCTAGAACATATATATGTATATATATATATATATATTTTTTTTTTCCTTCCCCTAAAAATCGTGACCTGGTTACACAGTCTCTAAGCCCCTGAAAGCCAAAGGACCATGTTTAGTGTGTTTTGTTTTGTTTTTTCTGTTTTAGTACCGTTGCTCCCCATGCTTAGCATGGTATAGCCAGAATTAAGGAGCATGTTGTTTCTCAGTTACATTCATTTTTTTGTTTTTATGCAGAAAATTATTCTTTGCCTGCCTCCTACATGCATGGCAGGCATTTCCACGATCATTTCCGGGACAGTGAAAGCGCACAGAGGGCCTGGACTGTCAGGCTGGGCCTGCCCTGACGTCTATAAGCATAGAAGCCCTTGGAAAGTTTTGAGGAGTCCAGTATGACTTGAGCTGTGCTCCACACTGGCGGCTTTATAGAGGAGGAACCACAGAACAGACCCTGGAAGTCTGGTCCAGAGATGCAAATCATGTATAAGGAAACCACTGGAGTCCTATTACAATGTAGATTCTGATTGAGCAGATTTCAAATGGATCTGTAGACTATGCATTCTTCCTAAGTTGCTGAGTGACACTAATACTGCTAGGCCACTGTCCACACATTGAGTAGCGAGGCCATGAAGGACAACGTGAACATTTTTGTAGAAACCTAAGTGATGGCTAATGACACCTGATTTAGGACTTCTTAGTGACCAGGGGCAAATGGCTGACCAAGCAAACCTGCAAGTCTTTGTTAACAGATAACAGAAACACATTTCAGAAGGTATACCTGTTAGGGATTACGTTTTTGATAATGACAGCAAAAAAAAAAAAATACACGAGTTTATTTTCCTAATGAATCAAAAACATTTGGAAGTCAGTGGGTATCATTGATTTAGCAGCTCAAGGACTGATATGTGTCTGTGAAAGCCTTTTAGGTCTTTCTTCATGATCGAACAAGCTGCAGGCACCCCAGCCATCACTTTTACGTTCCAAACAAAAAGAAGAGGGAAAGAAATAAAAGTATTCCTGCCATCAAAGTCAGCTTTCCCTCTGAAAAGCTTTCTAGAAGGGGTACATGATAACAATCACATATTGTTGGCTACCCACTCTCAGCAAGAAAAGGTGGGAAATAATTGTTAATATCTTTGCATAAAGCCAGACACATAGCCCTAGAGCAGTGGTGGTGAACCAATGGCACATGTGCTGCAGGGGGCTGTTTTATCATTCAAACCATCACTGCCCTAGACAATGAAGTTGTTATATCTGTGTTCTGGAGTCCTTAACCCTTCAGTGGATCTGCCTGGAGAAGGAAATGGCTTTTTGTTTAGAGACAGGGTTTCACAAAGTCACTGAGTTGGCCAAGCTGGGCTCAAACGTGTGATCCTCCTGCCTCAGCCTCCCAGGGTGCTGGAAATACAAGCATGTGCCACAATGCCTGCCTGGGAAATGCCTTCTTATAGCCCATGCAGACACCATCTCTGGGTGTTCTATGGTACTGTTAGTGGTGTATTTAGTGAGTAATTGCTATGTGTCAAGCAGTAAGCTAAATACTTGATGTGTTATGTAATTTGATCTTGTCACAATCATATGTGTTACAGTGTCCACTTAAAAGGGAGGTTAACTTGTTCAGGTGTTTACCTCCAGCAAATGTGAGAGCTGGAATCACAAGGCAAATCAGACATTAGAGCTCAGCCTTGCAACCACCATAAACTGCCTCTTGGTACAAGAAAGCCGCTGAGTGTGTATAGATAGCAACCACCCAATGAGCAAACAGCAGGTGCTCAGGTACACTGCAGAGTGGGCCCCTAAGAGAGGGAGAGGTTTTCCAAACAAGCAACCCAACACTTTAGTTTTATAGGAAGATCGTTAATGAGGAGTGAGAAGTAGACTCCAAAGCATACCACTCCAAGGTCAGTACCTTCCCCACAAATATGTGATGTTCAACAGATCACTTACCTTCTTTGACTCTCAGATGTTCCCATTTATGAAATGGAAAATGAACCCAATGATTTCTGCAGGTTCTGGGCTCTGTATTGTACTGTATGTGAGCAAATGGAAGTTGAATAGTTTATAGCTGAAATGCAGAGAAATTTAACCTTCAGAAAAGACACTACAGAAGAGACATTAGTTCCTTATAATTTAAATTTCTCCGCAACTTTTACTGTTATCTATGGCTCAATATGCTTCTCTTTTGAATTTGAGATTTGGTGTGATCACTTGCCCAGAATCAACTAACAGAAGCGGCAGTATAAAATATATAAATCAGGACTCTTGCAGCATTTACGTCTACATCTTCTGTTCTCAACATTTGTTTAGTGGATTATTGCTTAAGGAAAAGTCATTAACATTTCATTGGCCAGAATCAACTTATTTTCCTTTTGCTGTTTCTAGGAAGCTTCAGGCAAGACTTTTAAGTACTTTCTTAGGTACCAAGTTGAGTGCCTGCATGTCAGTGCAAAACAGCTATATGTGACTTTTCCCTATAAATTTTTTCCACCCTGCTTATAACTCATTTTCTCCTTTTAACTTGGGATCCTCCCCCTCCTCAATCAGTGATGCTGACCTCTTTGATGTACAAGCTGTTCAGAGGAACTGGTTGGCACACCCAGAGCCAAACCCATGGGTCCAAGGATTGTGGGATCTATTTGAACCACTGTCTTCTGTCCAGCTTCTGCCAGTGAGTACATTAAACACCAAGTTACAGAAGACTGATGAGACTTAACTGCATCCCAACTCTTAGAAAAAGATTAACCAAAATCTAAGCCCAACGGCTGCTGAATTATCAGAAGATAGCCCTCAGTTTGGCCCCTGCCTGAGAGGAAGTCCTAACTTCAAGAATGGAAACAGGCTTTGGAGTTACGTGTACCCTGGTTCATATCCAAGTCCCACTGTTTACTAGCTGTGCATCCTTGGGACCTTTGCCTTTTAAAAACATCTGAATCTTAAAGGCCTGTTACAAGGAAGATTCAATTAAATGAGTTCTACTTACAAGGAGCATAGCACAAAGTACCCACAGAGGTGGCATGCAATAAATGGTGACTAGAGTTATGCATATTTGTTCTCCTCAGACTGTAAATGCCTTGGCTAATTGTGGCTTGATTAACTTGTGTGTTCCCCACCCCAACTCCATCTCACAGGATGCCAGGTACAAAGTATTTGGAAAGTATGACAATGTGCTCATAAAAATCAAGAATATAAGAACTATAACTGCTTCCTAGAAACCTAATTTCTGACTATGAGTTGACATTTTGTCTTAGTGGTGGTAACAAAAACATAACCTTAGCGCTTCTTGGATTTCATCATAGCTTGTTGGTTCTTCCATATGCTTTGTAATTCTAGGCAAGTGCCCCAGTTTCACAGTGTGTGGTTATTCCAGGTGGTGTGGGATGAGTGGGACTATATCCTCTAGTACTTGGTCGGTTATCGCCATATTGTTCCTGTGCTTGGTCATCGTGGCTTGCTAGACTGAAGGTATGCATATCTGGCCCTGTGGTATTAGGGGCATCTACACGTTTCTTTCACGGTGTGTCTGGGTCCCCTCCCTCACAGTACGGTGCCTTCTTCTCACTCCATCTGCATTCCTCTCCAAAGACTCTGTGTCATCACCAGGAGAGGACGAAAATCCAGTTCTTCCTTGTTCTTTTGGACGGTATCATTACCCAATTCCTATAGGAATCTGGCTCCAAAATTTAGGAAAACAAAATTTGGGAGAACGAAAGCTAAGAAGTGACCTTTCCATTCATCTCTGCTAGGCACGAGATCACAAAACCTGCTCCCTGCTTGAAGTTTTGGAAGGACAGGGAAAATATAGAGGAAGAAATTTTATCACTTCATATCTCAAAGTATCATTCTTGCTGCCTGTATTTGTTGAATGAATGACTGAATGTCTTTATATAAATGTATATATCTGGCATATTTTCATATTGAACAAGCAAAGTATGATTTAGTGAAAATTGTAACAGTTAGTGTTCTTCACATGCAAATAAACCTCTACCTTGCACCACACATAAAACAATTTAAAATCAATGAACTTCTAAAAGTAATAACTCCTAGCAGGAAACACTGGAGTATATCTTTATGACTTGTGATGAAACATTAGTTTCTTAAATGTGACACCAAAAGGATGGATAACAAGAGAATGGGTAGATTAGAATTTATTAAAATTTTTTAAAGTTTGGCCACACCTTTAAAAAAATCAAAAGACAACCTATGGAGTGAAAGAAAGCATCTTCAAATCATATACAGTATCTAATGAAGGACTTTATCTCAGATTTATACAGATAGGCAGCCCAGTTTTTTAAATAGCCAAAGGATTTGAGCAGGCATTCCTGGAGAGGGGTGGCTCTGTGGTAGAGTGTTTGCTGAGCATGTGCAAGGCCCTAGGTTCCAGCCACAGCACTGAAAAACAATAAAGGAGGAAAGTCAAATAGGCATTTCCCCAAGAGATACACAAATGGCCAATTAGCAAATGGAATTGGTTGATAGAAAAATGCAAATCAATACCACCTGAAATGCCACTTTGAGCCAGGCATTATGGCTCATGCCTGTAATCCCAGCCCTTAGGGAGGCTTAAACAGGAGGATCAAAAATTTGAAACCTGCCTAGGCAACTTAGTGAGACCCTGCATCAGAACTTTCAACAAATTGTTAAAGAGCCATTGATGTAGCTTGGTGGTAGGGCAGTCCATTTTGGATCGCCAGCACTAGAAAAGAAATTACTACTTTATACCAAGAGGACGCTAATTATAAAAAAAGACAAACGGTAACAAGTGTTACCAAAGATATGGAGAAACTGAAGCTCTCAAATAATGCTCATGGCAATGTAAAGTGACACAGTTGCTTTGCTAAATAGTTTGGCAGCTCCTGAGAAAATTAAACATAACGCAGCAGTTCAAGTAAGTCCTAGGTATGTGTGCAAGAGAACCAAAATCATGCCCACACAAAAGCAGGAACCCAAGTGCTTAAAGCAGCAAGAATCCTAAAACCAAAAGGAGGAAAGAATGTCCATCAAAGAACCAGTGAATAAACAAAATGCCTATATCTATACAACATTACTCATTCATAGAAAGGAATCAAGTACTAGTACCTGATGCTTCAAAATGAGTGAACACTGGAAACATGTGAAGTGAAAAAAAACCAGATACAAATGATCCCTCACATAGTGCACGAATCTATTTATTTGAAATGCGCAGCCTAGGCAAGTCACAGAGACAGGAGATAAACTGGTATTTTTCAGTGGTTGGGGGAGCAATTGGGGTCTAATTATGAGTCTGATGCCTTAAGGGGGTGGCAAAAATATTCTAAAATTAGGGAGTAGAGATAATTGCGCAGTTCAGTGAATGTCCTATGATATGAAAATACAGAATTGTAAAAAAAAATCATATTAAAGTTTGGTCACCTGTGTGGCCTTTGGGGATGTCTTTATTAAAACATGGATGAGTCTTGAAAGTAACCTGGGCTCCTGGTTATTGACTTCTGTGGACTGATTTCCTATACCTTCCCTGGGGCTGGCTGCAGAAATAAGCCATGGCCTTGCCACATGGTCACATGACTGGGTTGCCCCCTTCATGGACATCAGCATTTAGTTGTTGCAGGGCTTTGAGTTTGGAAAGAGGGATTAAATTCTTGGCCAGTTGCTTAACAGTGTATCCACTCGAAAAGCTATCATCTTCCAAGATCCCGTCATACACTTGAGGTGCTTTGCATACCATGATTTAATTTACTCCTATGAAACACCATACCCCATGTACAGATGAGAAACTCCAGCTTTAGAGTAGTGATAACATAGTCCAGGATTACATGACACACAGTGGCAGGGCAGGGTAAGAAATGCTGTCTATCTGGCCCAGAAGTCTTACATCCCTACCAAAACATACAGGGCTGTGTCGAGTGATACATAATTGAAGGGAAACCTATCATTAGTATGATATAAATATTAAACTCAGGGTTGCATCTCCTAGTACAAAATTGAGAAAAAAAGCACTGTATGGTTTGTTTTGGATTGTGTGTGTGTGTGTGTGTGTGTGTGTGTGTGTTGTTGTTGTTGTCGTTTGCAGTACTGTATTAATCCCAGGCTCTTCCAACCGAGCTCCATCTTGAGCTCTTTTAGATTTTTTTTTAAATTTTGACACACTGTCTCACTAAGTCACTATGTTGTCCAGTCACTCTGTTCTTCCTGCCTCTGCCTTCCAGAGTGCTGGGATTACAGGCATATGCCACCACACCTGGCTAAAACCACTGTGCTATGTAAGAAGTATTTTACTCACTTGAAAATGAACACTTGCAGTGTTGGAAGGAAACAAACAGGAGATCTATACTAACATGTTATCACCATTTAAAATGCCATTACTGATGCACCATAATTATTTTATTAACTTACAGCAGCTGTGACTCCATGAAGGGAGAAAAGCCTTGTGGTGGCTGCTGTTTTCCCTTACACTAAGTAGCCACTTAAACTCTTTCTACTGGTGCAGTTACTAATGTCATTCTAAATATTGCCTTTGAAGACTCAGTGCAACCCTGAGCCAGGGGGCTGTGTGACTGCAGAAGATTGTAGAGTGAATTCTGACCCTTAACAGTCTCCACAGGTACATGGAACAAAGGTATGGCCATTGTACTATCAAGGTTACTAGTGCTATATCTCTGCCCATTCACCTAGAAATTAATAGTAGCCAGGCAAGGTAACACACACCTATAATATCAGGGCCTAGAGAGGCTGAGGCCAGAGGATTACAAGTTCAAGTCCAGCCTGGGCAAATTTGTGGCTTAGTGCAACCCTACCTCAAAATTAAATTTTCCTTTAAAAAAAAGGCTGGGAATATAGTTAAATATGAAAGCCTTGGGTTCAACCTCCAATAGAACACATACACATAGAAAAAAGTCAAATAGTACGTTGAATATTACTACTTTTAATTCTAGAGAATTACAGAGAATGCTCTCCAGGGCACAGGGTTTTGAGCTATGTCCTTTTGCAGGCTCTGAGCTGTGGTATAGAGAGGCTCGTAGGATATATCTTTAAGGATGTACCTACTGTGTCTCAAGTTTCCTAGTTCACGGGTATGGTTTCAATGTGCTTTGTGTGCTCCAGGCCTTCAGGTTGTGGGCACTTGGTATTTAGCATGCAGCATTGAGCAGTAGTGTGGAACCTCCAAGAGGTGGGGCCTGAACCTGTAAGAGAGGGCCCTAGTGAAAAGAACTAGGTCATCAGGGACACTGGCCATAAAAAGAATGGATATAGTTCTCATGGGACCCTGATTAGTGCTTCTGAGAGGAGCGTTATAAAAGAGGAAGTGTCCAGGCATTGTAGCATATGCTTATAATTCCAGCCACTCAAAAGGCTGAGGCAGGAGGACCTCAAGTTTGAAGCTAACTTGGGGCAGCCTAGTTGAGAGCATGTCTCAAAATTAAAAATAGAAAAGGGCCATAGGTGTAGCTCAGTGGTAGACCACTCCTGGGTTCACCAGTCCCTCTCATCTCTGGCTTCCTGTCTCACCATGCAGTCTCTCCCTTTGCCTTGCCATCTACCAAGATGTCCTGGTCATGGACTCCTCTCCGAAGCTCAAGCCATGCCATTTGGACCTTAAACCCCCAAAACTGTGAGCTGATTGAACCTCTTTTTTAGTGAGTCAATCAGACTCAGATATTTTGTTACAGTAAAGGAAAATGGCCTAATAGACCTATTATGTAACAACTTTTATGTGACAAAAATTAAAGCTTTTCTCTGTTAAATACTCACCCTCTATGTTAATGCCACCTCTACACATGTATCAGTTCCTGCTTACCCCCCCCCACCATGAAGCTTTGCATTAAATTTTGATTTAGATGAGACAAAGACTCTTCCCTTGACCAGAATTAATAAGATCTTTGGGGAGAGCATCTGCAACAATCGGAGGGGATGGGAAATGCAGTCTTAGATTTTTTTTAGTGTAACGAGTTGCAGAATACTTACGTTGCTTTGTTTCTCCATAGACTTCCACGTGACCTCGAAGAGGTCTGACCTCAGACCTAGAAGCATTGTCATTAAGCCACAGCCTTTCTTCAAAAGCCCACTCCTTTCCCTTCCCTGACTTTACCCTGGGCTGCAGCGCTCTGCACAGATGCTGCCTTGGTACCTCCTTCCAAAGCATGCTTTCCTCTCTCCTGTCTCCGGCAGAGCTCCCATCCCCTGTGACCCGCATCCTTCTTTTTTCGTTCATTCTTCTGTTTCACTTTCATGTGCTGTGTGTACATCAGTAGCTTCCTGAGGAAGGTCCTTTGGAGGTAAGGGTGTTAAGGTTTTAAGTATCTGAAAATGTCTTATTTTACCTTCATACTTGGTTAATGCGTTAGGACCAGAATTCCACTAGGACTAATGCATTAGGACTAGAATTCCGCTAAAATAGAAATAAGGACACATGATGCTCAGCATTTCTTCTGGTCACTTCTCTGCCATCCCTCTATCTTCTGTGCTGATGAACCTGTTCAAATGTTTTGTTCTTACTCTTTCAGTGAGTCATTTATTTTCTGATCGACCTTTGAGAGTTCTATATCTGTTATAAAAACAAGAGGTTTTTGTACAGATGTATCATTAGCACATTCTTTTTTCCAGGTATAAGACTTTATATGAGTCATGCTTTTGGTGAATTCTTGTCTAACCAAGAGTAACAAATATTCTCCTAACAGTTTTGTTATTGTAGATTTCATATATAGTTTTATGTTCCACATTTAGTTAATTTGTATAAATGGTGTGGGTCTTTTTTTTTTTTTAAATATGGATATCCAATTGTTCCAGCACCTTTTGCTAAAAAATGTCACTTGTTCAATTTCCTTTGAATCTTTATGAAAACCTAGTTGACTATATATGTGGGGACTTACATCTGGACTTTCTGTTCTGTTCAATTTATTTGTCTACCTTGATGTCACACTGTATATTTATTAATTATTGCAGCTTTATAATGAGCCTTAAAATCAGAAAGTGTTATTTCCCATTTTCTTTTCCACTTGATTTGGCTATTTTTAGTCTTCAACATTTAAGTATGTGTTTTAGAATCAGGTTACCAAATTCTACAGAAAAGCCTGCTAGGATTTTAATTGGAATTGTGTAGATTGCTTTGAGAAGTGAAATCTGCATAATACTGTGTCGTGTTACATACAAACAACCTGTATCTTTCTATTTATTTAGGTCCTCTTTAATTTCAATAAGCAGTTTTGTAACTAACTGATATACAGTTCTTGTACATCATTTGTCAGATTTATTTATAAGTATTTCCTATTTCTATACCGCTATAAGTGAGAGTTTAAGAAATGCCACTTTTCTAGCTAAGCATAGTGTCACACGGCTATAACTCAGCACTCAAGGAAACTGAGACAGGAGGATCAAAAATTTGAGCCCAGCCTGGACACCTTAGCAATTTAACAGGACCTCACATCGTAATAAAAGTGCTGTACATGTCGGTTAGATCCTTTTGATTTTGTCGTTGTTCATTTCTTCTACACCTTGGCTGATTTTCTAGCAGTTGCTGGGAGTGGATTGTTGAAGTTACAAGCTGTAATTGTAGATTACAGCTAGTTCCTTTCAGTTTATCATGTTTTACTTTGTGTATTTCAAGCTTCTTTTGCTAGATGCATACATACTTAGCATCATGATGTCTTCCTGGGAGGTGAATCCTTTCACAAATATGCAGTGTCCCTCATTGTCTCTAGTGAACTTTGATCTGAAGTCTGTTTTATGTGATGTTAGTTGTTAGTATAGCCACTCTTGCTTTCTGAGTTCTTTCTGTCTTTTTTCTTTCAGCGTACCCATGTTGTTGTATTTGAGGTGAGCCCTTTATTAAAAGCATTTTGTTGGATCATGATTTTTGTGGTTTGCTTAAAGGTAGATGTCTGAGCTTCCTCCTTGGCCTGGTTTGCTTGGACAGGGGTGGGATCACAGTTTTTTCTGCTGTGTTTAGCTGGTATAGTTGTGTATAAATGTTTGTCTTTTCTTTTTATCTTGTGAGACTTCTTTTTTTTCTGATTCTCTAGCTAGAGAAAGCAGACTTTTTTGTGCTTGTTCATTGGGATTTATTTTAAGGTTGCTGGTATCAGACTGAGAGATGTGAAGCAAAAAGAAAACCTGGCGAACTTGCCACTGTGCTATCCCTTGTACACTAATGTTCTTCGTAGTGTGTCACTTTTCTGCCCATTTTCGACATCATCCTATGTTTGTTTTATGTATAATGTTCATGATTTCTCAGTGTACTTATGGGAGGAATCAGGAAAGCATGTTTATTCCGTTTTTCTGGCAGAATTCTTCTCTATTGTTTTTGGGAAAATAGTTCACTGGTACAGAATTCTAGGTCTGCAGTCTTTTCTCTTTGGTGCCTTAAAGAGATTATCTGTTTTCTCATATGTATTATTATCTACAAAAAATTGTCTCAAATTCTCACTTTTATTCTTTTATATAGACTGTGTTTTTCACAGTGATTTGGTTATTTTCTGCCTTGGCATGACTTTTTTTTTTTCATTTTTTATGCTCCAGTTCATTGAGATCCTTGAGTATGTGGGTTTATGGCATGTAAACTGTCTCCCTTAAAAACAAATGTCTTAACCAAGTTTATGATAAATATCAGGCTGCTGTTAATTTGTAGCTGAACTCTGGTATTTGCTAGATCCTATATGGTTCAGCTAATGGGCGTCCATGTTTTATATACCAAATGTGCGAGCACTGTTCCTCATGTTGCCCTGTTTTGAACATTTTGGGGCATAATCTGAATACGTTCCTAAGTCAGTGGCTCACCTTATTTTTCAGATGACAGACCAAGGCCTTCTGGAGGGGCAGGAGGTGAAATGTTTCCTGCAGAGGGGTTGGCAGTTGCTAGGAGCAGAGATGGAATCAGGCTGACTTGGGCTTACAATCTAGGCTTCTTGCTCTGATTGAGAATGGTATGTAATCATTTTGAACCTTCAGTGTGTAAAGTGGGTATGGTGGTCATACCTGCCTTGAAACACTGACCTATGGATTCGATGAGATATGTAGTATGGAATGTAATTAAGCACCCAGAACATGATAGCTATTATTTCTGTGGATATTTTTTCTTTAATGGACTTTATTTTTTAAAGTAGCTTCAAAATGGAGCAAAAGGTATAGTGGTTTCTCAGAGAGCTCCATTCTGCCTTCACTGTCAACATTTAACCCCAGAATGGAGCATTTGTTATAACTGATGAACCTACGGTACACATCATTATCTCTCAAAGACCACCGTTTACATTGAAGTTTACTCTTGGTTTTACATATATATTTTTGGCTCTGACAGGAATATAATGAAATGTGTCCACCATTACAGTATCACAAAGAATAGTTGCACTGCCCTAACTAATCCACTGTACTCTGCCTATTCATCCATTTGTCCCTTCTACCAACTTCTCACAACCACTGATCCTTTGTCTCCACAGTTCTATCTTTTCCAGAATGTCATATAGTTGGTTGGACTAATCCAGTACGTAGCCCTTCCAGATTGGTGTCTTCAGCTTCACAATATGCATTTAAGTTTCCTCCATGTCTTTTCATGGTTTAGTAGTTAATTTCTTTTTAGCAGTGAATGAAATCTGTTTGGATGTATGATAGTTTATTTACCTACTCGTTTCTAAAGGATGTCTTGGTCTCTTCCAAATTAGAAAACAGTTATGAACTTAGTGGGCATAAACATCTGTGTGAGGGTTTTTTAATAATAAAAATGATACAGAATTTCAAAACACAATCATAGGAAATTAACAATGGTTGTTATATTACATATTATTACCTTCAGTGAAGTTGCTCAGATTACCAGATGTAAGAATGCATATTAAAAAGAACAGTTAATGCTTAAATTTTTTGACCAGTTTTGCTTGGTTATATCTACTAATCTGAACAACTAATTTGAAGACAACAATATGCAATATAACAACCATTGCTGAATTCCTACCATCTAGTTTAGTGAAGCTCTGTATCGTTTCTAATGTGTAAGCATTTTTGTGTGGATGCATTTTCAACTCCTTTGGGTAGATACCAAGGAGAGCAATTCTTGAGTGGTAAAAGTATATCTCATTGGTAAGAAACTGCCAGCCTCTTCCCAAGTGCCTATCCCATTGCACATTCCCAACAGCAGTTTATGAGAGTTCCTGTCCATCCACATCCTCCTCAGCATTGGGTGGTAGGTTTCATCATTCTAAGAGGTGTGTAGTGACATCCCATTGCTACTTTATTTGCAATTCCCCAGTCAAATGTGAGGCTGAGCATCTTTTCATATGATTTTTGCCATCTGTGTATCTTCAGTGAGAAGTCTGTTCTGATTTTTGCCCCACTTTTTAATCAGGTTGTTTATGTTCTTATTGATCAGTTTTAAAAATTCTTTATTTGTCTTGGAACTGTTTGTATTTTTGTTTGAATTATTATTATACTAAGTGCTGGGACAAGGGCTTTGTTGAGACCTCAACATTCTAGGATATAAAATATTCTTTCTGTGTGTCTCTGTGTTTCTGTGTCTGTGTCCCTGTGTCTGTCTGTTTCTCCCTCTCATTTCTGGCAGGTGGAGAAATGATCTTCACCAGAAAAGAAAAGAAAATCCAAGAAAAGATGTTCTCCTAGGTTACTTTAAAATGAATTTCAGACCATCTCTTGTGTAGAGCTGTGACTTAATATACTCCCTAGAAAATTAGCTTGTCCATGTGTTTCTCAACAATGGCTTTATTAAGGAGAGAGGGGAATGCTTGCTTGCTGAGCTTGGCATTGTCTTTTTTTTTGCATTTCTGTTAAGGATCTGTGGGCCAATAAAGGCCTATGCTGTTATCCATGGTGGTGACATCACACCTGTTAGCAAGTCACCTCTTGCTAACAACTTCCAGGGAGCTGTTCTGGCTTAGCTCATTCTGTCAAAAATAGTTACTAATACTACTGAAGAAAACTATGCCCTGTTGTGAAAGAGCTATATTATGTGATTTCCACTCTCCCATTCTTTCACTATGTGTCAATAAATTTATATTATGGGATTCATTTTCATTTTATGTCTTTTATTTATGCACCAATTCTTTTACAAGTAATTTTAATTCTCTCTTTATGAGCACCTCTGTGTCTGTATATTCCCATGTAAAGTCAAGAAAATGATTGTTTCTAATGCAGATTTGAAAGGAATATAATGGATTTCAGCTACAACAATTTCTCCCCACTTAAAGGAGATAAACACCTAGTTAGATGAAGAACATCATTCCTCCTATAACTTGATACATCCTGTTACCATGACAACTTGTACTTACCAACTTGACTGGTAAAAGAAGGGTTTGGATTCTTTTTTGATAAAAGATTTGACCGAACACCAGGATTCCAGTTTCTTAATTCTAGTAATTTAATTGTATTTTGAAGGCTTTTTTTTTCTTTTTAGTATGGGCTGTTGCAGGCTACAAATCTAAAACCCATTGTGTGGTGGGGAGGGGGTTCCTGGAAATAAGAGCACACCCTAGAATATCAGGAGGGGTCCCAAGGAAGTAGCCACAGGCCTCTCAATTCAGACCTATTTATGGATAAGCAAGAACAAGAATTTCTCAATTGTTTAGTGGCCACCTATCATAGGTGGCTCTGCGATAGGATGCACCAGTGGGAACTCAGGCTCTTTAACCCAGTTCTTCAACATGTAGGGCTGAAAGGAAATGGGGATTTTTAGAGGAAAGAAATGCTTATTCTGCATATTAAGTTCCTCAAAACTTGGGGCTGAATAGGGAGTGGCCACAACCCCCTTTAGTAGGAGTGTGCTACGTTCCATGCTGCCTGAAGTTTATTCTTTTTTCAAGGTCCTAATTCACCACCTATTATAATTTAAGTTTTTATCAATGTAGATGGTCATCCAACTCTATCACATGCCTTCAACTAGCTACCTGCCTTACTAACTCAATAAACTGTTTTCTACATTTCCTCCTTGAATAAGTACCCCTAACTGTTGTTAGGGGAAAAGGGTGAAGGTTGAATCTGGCTACTTCAAGCTGAGGCAGGTTGACACAGGGAGACAGCAGTCCAAGATTTTCTCCAGAAAGCTGATCTAAGGGGCCTTGGATAGAAATGATGTTGGAATTTAGCAGTTCCGGACTCTCTTCAGAGAGTCAGTCTAATGTACTCTGGGAAAAGGAGTCCAGCACAGCACATTTATCTTGGTTCTGTCAGCATGAACATTTGGAGTTTGACAGACTCTACGCAAGAAAAAACAAATTTTAATGCATAACCCAAATGTAAGAACCAGAATGAGAGGCAGGTTCGGGTAAGTAAAGGGAAGGAGCCAAGTCCAGACATTGTCATTAGGGGACTAGAGTAGAGATTGTAACCAGGTGGGTCTTAGACCTGCCTGTTTATAGGGGTTATCTAAAGGCCTAACTTTTTCTTTGTATTGTTCTAAGGTCTTCACTTACCTGATGTTAATTATTTATATAAAGATAACAAGTTTCATCATTAGTGTGCAAGTCCTAGTTTTGAGCCTAAGATTAAGGTGCTGGGTTTTTGCTTTTGTTTTTTTGTTTTTTGGTTTTTTTTTATACCAAGAATCAAACTCAGGATCTTGCACTTGCCAGGCAGGGGTTTGTGCTGCTGACCTGTACGCCTGGCCCAAGTTTTGCTGTTGTTTTAAAGGCCTGTCTCAGCTAAAGAATGTAAAGACTTTTCCTGAGCTTCTATAGCTTCTATTATGGCTTTTTAGCTTCACCAAGCCATCACAGTGAGAAGTTACAGGTGTAGCAGGAGACTGTGTTGTGATTAGAGCCCTCTTTTTATATCTAAACTATATTACTTAAGCTCTTCTATAACTCTTTCTCGGTATACTTCTCTGCTGGGTGTTTAAGACCAAGTTAAAGTGAGAGTGTGTTAGTTAAAATGAATCTCTTGCTGTGTATACCGAAGTCAGGTAAGGCCCTTCAGTGTTACTTTTGGTACCACGTGTGGTGCCTTTCAGCTCCTTTATCAGTGCCATCTGTTAGCATGAGCCAAAGTCTTGCATGGCCATCTGGCTTCCATTGGAAGCATGGGAGATGTTTCCCCCTTTGGTAAACCTACTTTTTTGCACAGTTGGTTGACTCTCATCCTCTATGGTCCAACAATCTTCTTGGTCAGGATGTTGAGTGACTCACCAGAGTTGTAGGATCTTTTTAGAGCAGTCCCCTTATGCCCTGGGTTCTTGTTGACCTTGGAGGCCCAGGACCAACATATTGGCTATTTTTTCAGTACAGATATACTTTTTAGCACTGGTCTCTAAGCCTCAGTTATTGAACATCCAGGAGATCAGTTACACCAGCATTACAATGAGAGCAGTATATTTAAAAATCATGATCTTATCTGAATACAAGGTACTTTGAAATATAAAATGAGACCAGAGAACTATTATTTCTTTACCTATTGTGGTTGTTTTAGAAGTTGAATTCTTGTAGAGTCTTAACAATAATTATACAATTTTACAGGAAAAATTTGAGATCGAGAGAATATAGCACTTTATATTCTATTTTAGCATAAGAATCATGATGACATAATATTACATTACTATAATATCTTATTATTATATTATGCTTTTAACTCTAAAAATACATTTAAGTTCCTATTTCAGTATAAAATAACTTTTTAGTGAATTACCCTTACTCAATTACAAAATATTAAATGACATAAGCCCTTATTTAAATATATTATCTTTTAATGAAGTACAATTTAAGTAGAATGTATTTTGTAGATGTACTTCACAGATTATTAATGCCTAATCTCTCATCATTAGGGTGACAGTGTCTGGATTGCACAGTGTTTAGATTATAACACAATTACAAAACAGTCACACAAGCATAGCCTGAAAACTTATCTGTATCATCTCGCTGACTATTTCATTTTTGATTGGCATGCACATTTCATCACAAGTAGCTGGGACACAAGTAAGGGAAAGCCAGATGCTTGAGCCTGCAAAAAGCTTACCATGATAATCCACTTTAGCCTGGAAGTCACAAATACAAGATTCTTTTGATTTGCATCTTGGAAGACCTGTACACTTGGGAAACATAAATACATTTACTATATCATGAGGTTATAATAATTAGTGTCACAGCTATATAAAAATCTTTGTACACATTCACATGACTTTTAAAGCAAAATTTTGACTCCTTTAACAGGAGCATATTTACATTTTAAAGAGTCTATAGCTAATAGGAGCCAAAGGGTCACAGGATCAGGAGGAAGGGGGCCCAGGGGCCCAGGCTATGGCTATCCAAGGTGCAGTTTCCCACAGTGCTGTAACTCTAATAGAGGGCCCCAAGCAGACTGTACTGTGGTAGCAGTCATTCCACAAGATCAAGGTAAACCATCAGCCTAGGCCTCTCCCTAAAAATAAATGGTCCTTGCTTTCCTGGATGAGCTGCTACTGCCAACTGCATTATTTCTAAGGGAAGGGCATGGAGAGGGGATAGAAGAGTGCCTGGTCCCACAGCAGCAGTACAAGGCATATGAACTTCATCCATGTGAGGCACAGCAGCTTTCCATGTTAAGTCACAGGAACTTTATCAAGTAGCTTTGTAAGTAAGGTACAGGAAGTTTATCTGCTGGGATTGTCACTACTTTCCAAACTTTTGCTACCCTACAGGCAGGAAGAAAACTGGAATGGGAAACTTTCCTAGGGTGGGTTTATGGTCTTTAGTAAAACATGCCTCCAAGGAATGAGAGGGAAAAGTGAAAGCTGTAGGAGAAAGTTGGTGCTAAGAGGCTTTAACAGTGAAAGAGATTTCTCCTTATTATGCTTAGGCAAGTTAAGGGAACCATTCACCCAGGAGGTGTCCAACTCAGGAGACTAACGGAAAGTGACAAGAGCTAAAAACTGCTCCTCCACCAGTGTGGGATCATGTGGGAAACCAAACTGAGGGAGGGCGGGCTCACATCCCTCCCCTGTGTGCAGAGGGGGATCAGCCCTGACTGTCCCAGTAAAGCCTGCTCCCTGAGATTTAACAGCAGCAACCAGTGCTCTTTTAAATTGGCTGGTAAGCCCCCTGCCCCGTTTTCATATGAGGCATATTGTTCCCCAAATCTCCCACCCGAAAAATGGAAGAAGAGACAAAGCTTTAAGGCTATTCAGTAAAAAAGAGAGAGTGCAAATATGAAAAAAATGGAATCACGGTTTAGCAGGGACATATTGCAAGAGGAAAAAGAATACCCCCCCCCGCTGGGACTTACACCCTATTAATCTTGTATCTCTGGGGGCACCTACAGATGATACCTTATGTACTGAGCTTGTAGTTCTGCAAATGTTGAAGAATGAAGTCATGAAGCAAAGGAAGAGGTTAGGAGCGTTTTTATTGGAAATGAGAGCAGCTCCTGGATTGGCAGGAGTGGTCCCCAGTGGGTAGCCTAAAACTCATTTTAGAGGTAAATTCACCTACTAAATAAAAAGGAGAGGACTCACAGGCCAAATGCTTATGAGCTTCGGAAATGATGCTATTTACAGATCGTAATTATTTTCTCATATCTTCCAGCTCAATTAAATCAATAGAGATGATGCAGCAACTTATTAAGATGCTATTTGATTTGATGAAGGATGATTCAGTTATTTATTTCCATCTGGACACTATAACCAGTAGACTTGTTTCTTCACTAGTAATTTATATCTTGCCTGTCTGGGTAGTTTGTGCTCTCTTACAGCTAAACCTCTGTTCTTGTTAGGAATGTGGTTTTATTAATGATTCTCTCACCAGATGAGAAATAGGAAATTATTTGCATCATGAACTATGCTTTTCCAAAATGTGAAAAATATGGTATTGCATTTTATTGACAAGATTATATTTAACATAACATATTTTAGTCCATTAAAGTAAGAAAACATGACCCTTGGGCATTTGAGGAATGATAGGAAATCAAGCTAAATGTAGGGTAATTTAGAACACAGTTCTAAGGGGTCTAGTAGGCTTTGAAACAACAAGAGTGATTCTTTGCTATTGCCCAAAATCATTGTCACTGACAATAAGTATTTGCAGCATGAAACAGGCAGAGTTGCCGTGACCCCCAGTGGGGCTCGCATTTTGTTACAGACCTATATTTCATTAAGTGGGTACTTTTGGCCTCTGGAAATAAAGATACTCTCTTACCACAAACACTAAGAAACCTTCAATGAAATAGCATGAAGTGCAACTTAACATTTATGCTCAGGAAGTGTAACAAATGGAAATGAACAAGAAAGGAGGGCTGACAGTGCTTTTCTGGACTAGGAGTAGGTGAAGCCTGCTGACGGGACTTCATTGGCCAGAACACTGAAAACATCTTTATGAGTTCTAATGTGGTACTTTGCGCAGTAGTACTAAGTCTGAAAATCTGATGCAATTACAGTGTTTTTTTTGTAAAACAAATAACCTGGCTTTGTTTCAAAAATTGCTTTATTTTCCTTTACTAATTGCCCATCAAATGATTAATGGCTTCTCAAATTTGAATGTACTCCTCTCAAGAAGTAAATGACTTATAAAATATTTCAGTCTGTGCTTTAATGATGGCATTTTAACCCTAGAAGCATTCATTATTCTGGTATCTATTGAGTATGCACTGCATGAACATGTCTTTCCACTATTTTCGGAGGCCTGCAAAGGTGTTCTCATTCCACGGAGCTGAGGTTCACTGCGGCCTAGGTGGTCATTTTGTGACGTGACTCATCACCTCCTAGTACTTTCCCAGTAAGTTTGTATTTTCTGTATGAGGATATTTCACATCACAATGTGACAGCGGGAAAACCAGGTGGTACTCTGCATACTTGCTCCTGGTTGACCAGTCTTTCCAGTTGTCTCCAGGACATGGTGCTGGAACTTGGATCTTTCAGATATCAGATCAGGAGAGTCCTAGGCAAAATAGGACGGCTGTCCATGCTACACACACTTCTCTAACTCCCTAAGCAGTACAGAGGGGGACACCCATGTCCGAACAGCAGAGAAGAGGTAGAGCTATCACCTGCAGGAATTAAGAAAGCAACAACCAACACTTGGGCATTTTATGGTTTACATAGGGCCTTGCCAGATGTTCCTGATTCAGTGTTCCAGGTAGCACAACAAAGCACATGTTCTTAGCATACTCATTTTTCCATTTAAATTAAAGGAGACTGAAATAGGTTGATTCATCTTAAATTCTGTGGCTGTTAAAACATGGGCTCAGTACTCTGGTTTCTCTTCAGATTGTGAAAATATTTCACCCTGTACAATACGGGCTCAAGCACACAGTTTTGGACTTTCCCCTGATCACATTGCCTCCCCACTGCCCACCTTTTCTTACCTTTTAAAAACTACTGAACACCAAGTTGAGGCCAGCAGCCTTTGTCAGCAGCTCTTATCTTGCACCTCTGGGTGCTGGCCCCAAAGCTATAGTAACCGCTCTTGGGCAGGAAGCCACTGACTTCCTGAGTGTGTTGATCGCAGAGCTACACCTGCGGAATGTGAACACTGGGACAGTCTCCATGGCCCTCAGTGGCAGCTGGGCCCAGGAGTAATTATTGGTCCAGTCAGTGGAATACCATGCAGTCAGAAGCCCATTATTTGCTCAGAGTTCTTAAACTGGCTGCAAAACCAGTATTTCCAAATTGATTGAGACATTTTTTTAAGCAAGGAAAAGGACAGTGTTCCCTTTGCCAGGGAGAGAGCTCCTGGAGAAAGTAGTTTGAGGACCTGTTCAGTGATAGGTCTGGGTCTGTTTGTGTCTCCTGCCCCCTTCAGGGTGCACGGAGACTAATCTTTTGCAATGGAACTTCACTAGCACTCAAAGGATTGGATGTGGATTAGAAAGCAGAATGTCTTAGGCAAAAATGTGGAGATGTGAGTGTATACAGTGTGTGGACCAGCTGCGGACAGTAAGCTCATCACAGACTTGGTAAAGTTGGTTCTTCTATGAACCAGACACTATACTTCGTACCCGGGATGTTGTAAGGGAAGAGGGCATCCCAGTCCTGTCCTGGGGGCTCATGTGGAAAGCCTCCAGTTCCAGGGAATAGGAGTAAGCCTGTTTGAATATTTAGGTATGTTTCCAAATACATGTGTTTATTATGTGTTGCCAAGTATATGTAACTGTAGGTATACACACATATATCTCCAGATATATATGGAAATATAATTGTAACTGCATTTGGGATGGTGGGTTGAGGTATAGCGGATTTAAAACCTCAACTTGTAAGAGACAGGCATCTATTTGGGGCTTTTAGGCAAAGGAATAATAGATTTTTTAAAAACTTGGCAGATCAATATGCTGTCTATGGAAAGGACAAAGTGACAGAGGAGAAAGTAGAAATTGGGAGACAAAAATCATAGACTTGTCCTTTCAATCAGTATGTATCATTGACTCACTTGATTTCCTGAAGAAATCTCTGACGTGCTAGCTATGTGACTGTGGGGTGGAAACAGGCCCAGCACTGCCCTCTGGAACCATAAAGGACAAGTGCCTCAGTTCATGAACTGAATTCTTTTCACGATTCTGGTTGCAAACCAAATTGGATGAAAACTGAATTAAATTCAGTGGTTAGGTTCCATGTTGAAATTTGATTCAGTTCTTGTCTAGTTTGGTTTGAAAAACAAAATCATGGAAAGAATTAAGGTTATGAACTGAGGTACCACTGTATTCTAGCATGAGTGATTGGCAGGAGGTCCCAGGAGCTTGGGATGTGTGCCCTAAAACACATAATCAGGGAGAAGGATCAGCCCACATTAGAGTGGAGGCTTGGGTGGACAAAGGGGCCAATCATGCAGAGCAGGGGCACGGTGTGTGCACAACCCCAGAGAAGGTGGGGGAGAGCTCAGCCATGTGGTAAAAAGCCAGGAAGGATACAGAAGATGTCAACTCCCACTGGCACTGGAAAGAATTTGGGCCTTTTCCTGAGGGGCATTAGAAGCTATGCGAGCACTTACAGTGTGATGGACTTGGTGCCTGAGGGCTGGTGCCCAGGCTGATGTTGGCAAAAGATCAGAGAGGTGAGGTTGGAAGTGGGGAGAGTAGTTAAGAGTGACTGGATTCCATGCCACGCTTGGCTGGAGCCCAGGAGGTGGGAAACCAGGAGTGGGTGGCACCAGTGGGAACAAGGAAGACCAGCCCAGGGCGTGTGGGCAGAATAGGAGGAGGGCTCTGCTGAGAGGTGGGTGTATGTGAGGGTGGGACAGCTGATCCTCCACGCCACATTTTCTAGGCTTAGTGACCTTGGACACGTCAGCCTTCTCGTTGCAAGTGCATAACAGCTATTTCCTTTGCTCCGTCCCTTCATTCATAGGACTTAGGGGTCTCAGAATGAAGAGAAATCACACCAGTTGATCTTGTTCTACAATGACCTTGCCAAAAGGGAGCTTTTGTAATCTTCTCCACTCCCCACGTAAAGAATCTGGAGCGCAGCAAGTTAATAACTTCCCCAGATTGCTCAGCATACTCGTGGCACCATCTTAGTCAAAGCATGTATCAGTATCACTCAAAGCAGTCACTCTTAAACTACGCTCCAGTTTCTCTCCAGCCCGCTCCGCCCTCCCCCACCCCAACCCACCCCCGCCCAGGGTTCAAGAATAGTCTCCACACCCTTCCGAGCCGTTGCCTGGGCAGGGCTACCACTTGGCTTTCCTGGAAGCGTCAGTCAGGGCCTGTGACCCATCCTGTGCTTTTCCCTGCCCTGTATCTAGGGGGCTTGCAGTCTGCCTTCTAGTGGCCACTGCCTCCCTTGTTCTTCTGAGCTTTTAAGAGGAAATTGGAGTTCCCACATAAAAGAAGGCGTGCATATTTATAGCATCACACCCTGTAAACAGGAAACATCTCAGTCTTAGAGAAGGAGCCCAGTAACATAAACAGCATATTGCCATCGACTTCCTGCACCCATTCAACAAGCAATTTTAAAATATATATACACATACACCCGCATGCACATTGGAACGTCAGCTCCCTGAGACAGGGATTTCTTTTGTCTGAATCCTCTGTATTGTTTGCTAATGAATCTCAAGAACCTATATTGGTGGAATTTGCATAACAAACACACAGCAAATACCTACTGAATGTGAAGTAAGTGAACATCTATTTCCACATGTGTACTGTATACTAAGCCCTTGATAGGCACATTTTCTCTTTTAACCTAGCAGTGACTCGAGATATGGACTAGCAGAACACCCATTCCTAACTTGTGGAAACTGAGGCAGAGAGGATGGGAATCTTGCCAGATATAGGGGGAACATATAAACCCAGACTTTATCTACTGTACATAATAGTACCTCCTGTGTACATTTACTGTGCTCCAAATATTGTGTGTGGCAACACTAATATTTAGGCAAAAGGTAGTGGTATCTTCTCTCAAGGGGACCATCAGGCATTTTTTCACCCATGTGCTGACTATGGAGTAGAAGGTCCCCTTTCCACAGTCCTGTGACAGGGATCATCTGTGGAAAGAATGTCACTAGTGAAAGTGATACACAGGTGCCTGAACATCAGTTTCATCATTGTTTAAAGGAGGGAACTGAGTTAGGATCCCTGCCTTGCCTTCCAACTTCAACGTTCTACTTGTTCCTGTGACTCCCAGGGAGCTGGATGTGAGTGGAAGAGAGGACCACTTGTTACTAGGCAACCAGCACCCACCTCACCCACGTTGCCATGGTGATGATGAAAGTTGGGCTGATGGGATTACCAGCTCCTGCTAATTACATATGAGCGCTCAAGGTCTGTCTCTTTCTTGCTTCTCACTGGCTCTGACTTTCTCATTCTTCTAGGAACTGTGGAGAGTTATCCTCCTCTTCTCCATCTCTAGACTGCCCTAGGCAGGCCTGCTGTAATGGAAAGCAACTGGAAATGGAGCCTAGCTATGCTTCTGAATAGCTGTGTGACCTTGGGCAGGTTACCCAGCTTCTCTGGGCCTCCATCTCCTCATTTGCAAAATAAAGATGTTGGACTGGTGATGCCTGTCTAAGGTTCTTCCTGGATCTCAAATCCTTTGATGCCTAGAGAGCATGTCAGGGGAACAGACCACACTGTTACTAGGCAACCAGCAGGCACCCTGCCCAAGTTGCCTTGGTGACTGGATGCTGGAGGGGAGGGGAAATAGCTGCTGCAGCTAATTGCTTAATTATTTATGAGTGCCTCAAGTCCTTTTTGTTGTTTTCGTTGCTAGGGGCTGTGGGGTCATCTTCTCTTCCTCTTTCCTGCCACCCCAAGTCGTCTGCCTTGTGTGTCATGCAATGGGAGAGCGCCTTGGCCTGAACCTCAAGCTACCACGTTCTAATCCTGCCTTTGTCATTTCCTAGAGTTGTGGCCTCAGGTAAGTCACCTTACCTCTCTGGCCTCAGTTCCGCATTTGTAGCCTTATTGCTTAGATGATCTCCAAGTTTGCTTTCTACCCGAAAATTTTAATTTCTGCCATCCAGTTGTAGAATGGGGAAGATAAGAGAAATTTCCTAATTTGTTTTCATCTAAGAATGATTCTGAGGAGCTATAAGAATAATTAAAGTCTCTTACACATGTTAACAGGAAGGCAATGATTCCACCCCTTGCCTCCTTTCTTACCTATGTTTCCTGATCTCTTTTATTGACCTTAATGTCATTTAAATTTTATTTATATAACACCAACTTCCAACACTGATTAGAAGACTTTGAAAAATAAAATGCATATATGCAGTTAGACCATTAAAATAGAAATAAGAATTGGGATAAAATAGTGATGTTTCTTCATTGATTAATGTCTAGGTTATGACTGAGCAGCAGATGTAATTTTGAGCACCCTGGAAGTCAAAGCAAAAACAGAAGGAGGCATATAATTGCTTTTCAATAAAGAACTGACTCTAAACCTAAATTCTGAAAGGGATTTACCATAGAGTATATATTTCCTTTTATAGAAACTATAGGCAAATTTTTAAAAAATGGTTCTTTCTTGCCATGTTAAGAATCCAAGTTTGACAACATGACTACTTTCAGAGTCATTAGAAAACAAAACTTCCTGTCCACCAATTTCATGCGGAATTTTATACAGATAAACATCAGTAAACAAATTTTCAGAATCAATAAACCAGCTACATATATATTCATAAACTACTTTGCAGAACAACTTGGCACTATATCTCCAATTTTTAAATGCAGCCAGCAATTCTTCTCCAGACTTATTTTGAGATAAGCTTGTACAGATGAGGAAAGGCATAACTATAAAAATGCTCTTGGTCGCATTATTTATAGAAGAAAACGGCTAGAAATCTCATAAATGTTGAGGGCTAGTGAATGAAATTATAATACTTCTTTACAATGACTTACTCCATAACCCTGAAGACACAGTAGCTCTATATGTTTTACTATGGCAAATCTTCAAAGATGTAACATTAAATAAGAAGGCACAGCATTTGGTAGTAAATGATTTCTGTTGTAAAAAGGTATAGATATAAATCTAGACACATGCTTGTGTGTGCAAACTTGCATTTTTCTGGAAGGAAGCTGTTAACGGTGGTTTCCTCTGGGCCGGAAGATTGGTAAGTACTGGGAGAGAGGAAGACCTTCTATCCTGGCTTGTTTTCACCATCTGGACCTGTTACTTTTCGATGTAGAGTCACGAGATCTTGGCAGTTGCATGCCCATAGTCTGCACTCGGAACACCTGTGTTCAAATCCCACCTCTGCCATTTACTAGCTCTGTGGTCTTGAGGCTGACTTCTCTGTTCCTCGTCTGTAATAGGTGAATAGTAACTTCCTTACTGTATTGTTGTAAAGGTTAGACAAGTTTATAGGGTAAAGTGCTCAGCACAACCTAAACAATGCCATACAATATTTCCTTAGGAAAAAAAGGATTAAACAATAACAATACATCTACCCAAATGGGCCCCATCTCAGTGTTGGGAGAACTTGATAAGCTATGTCACTGCTTCCAGCATCTTCTGTTGAATGCAAGTTATGTCTGGAGCAGGGACTGCAAAGCACAAGCCTTGCCTGTTTACTTTTGAGGAGGCATCTACCCCGGATTCATGATGGCCTGTCACATGCTGGGCAGCCCCTGGATCCATTTGGTCTCCAGCTCTGCTTCTAGCCCATCCCAGTGCTTCTAGCCCGTCCCAGTGGCTGCTCAAACCAAGGGAACATATTCAAGCCAGGTACACACCCCTATCCTCAGCTATTAAAGGCCAAGGAGGCACTATCCAGAAATTCAGTTTTAAAGAGGGTGTCCAAGACCACGCTGACCATCATATGTTTGCTCGCATACCTCTCTTGCTTTTCTTTGGCAAGAGAGTAACAGAGCCGAGGGGAGGGGCTGTGCTAGGAGGGCTGCCCACAGTGACCTCTAGGGTGTTCAGCCTGGCAAGCATCTTTGTGGTCCGTGCTCAGAACTATCTGCTTTGCTTTGCCTGCCGTGCCTCAGCTATGAGGCAGGCACGGAGGGGCTCTGGCTGACTCTGAGACACCAGAGAGGGCTCTGATCCCTTCAATCAGGAAACTTGCTCTGGCAGTGAAGAATGCCAGGCTGGCGTGCTGCAACCTTGTATCCTAAGTCACACCTTCTGTCTGTCCCGCCTCTGGGGCACCTGCGTCTCTATCTATGCATTTGGCCTTTGGTTCCGCTCACCACCTGTCTGTCGCCTCCAACTGTGTTTCCATCTGCCCTTGCGCACTCCAGCCCTCCTTCCCAGTTCCAACCATCTGCTTGCCTTCCCACCCATGCTTGCGACTGCTGGCCTGTCCACGCATCCCTCCTTCCTTCTCGCTGTGGACTCCGAGCTCTGTCCACCGAGCGTCGCGCGGACCTTCCTGGCCACAGACCCAGCCCCGGGCGATTCTCTGCCTCTCTCACCCCCGGGCCCCGAGGGTCCCCGCCCGCGCCCGGGACTCCCCTCCCGTGCCCCCGGCGGCCCTTGTCGGGCGGCGCTGCCCTCGTGCGCCCCGGGCCCGGTGCCGTGCAGCCCGGGCGGGGCGGGGCGGGCGGGGCCGGTGACTCAGCCGCGCTCCCCGCGGTCCGCGCGTCCGCCGGCCTCGTAGGCGGGGCGGAGAACATGGCGCTGCCCCCGGCCGCCGCGCCCCCCGCCGGGGCCCGGGAGCCGCCGGGACCCCGCGCCGCCGCCGCCGAGCCGCTGCTGGGCTTGCAGCAGCTGTCGGCGCTGCGCCCGGAGTCGGGCGGGGTCCCGCTGCACTCGCCCTGGACCTTCTGGCTGGACAGGTGAGAGGCCCGCCCGGCCCGGCCCGGCCCGGCCTGGCCTGCGTGCGCTTGCGCTTTGTCTCGGAGCCGCCGCCGGCCTGCGCGCTGACCCGGCCCGACCTGACCCGAACCGGCCCGACCTGACCCGAACCGGCCCGGCCCGCGGGGGCGCAGAGCCGCGCGCACTCCGGACTCGCGGAGCCGGATCTGCGCCCGGCCTCGGGCTGTGCCTGGAGGTTCCGGGGCGGCCTCCACTCCGGCCCGGAGCGCGGAGCGCAGACCCAAAAGTTTGAGCAGCGCGGCTTCCTCGGTTACCCCAAGCCGCAGCGCCCGGCGCGCCGTGGGAGGTAATGGGCAGGTCGGCCTCGCCGCGGAGTGGCGGTCCCTGCGTCCCACGGGCGTGTGGGCGGCTCCGCACACGCCCAGAGCGGCGATGGCAGTCAGGGAAAGTGGACGGGCTCCCGGGAGCTGCGGGTCGGACGGTGACGCGGCCGGGCGCCTCTTTACCGCCTCGGTCACCCACCACCCCGGGGCACGAGTTTATCAGTCGTGGAGCCACCGCCCGCTAAGCGCTGGGGCGTAGGGAGCAGACACTCCCCTTGCCGCAAAGGACAGTCCTGCCTTTCTCGGGGAACACTCCGGCGCCACCTCCTCAAGGCCACCATGGCTGTAGAACTCCCCATCGTTCCGAGCTCACCTGCCCAGCTTGCCTTGTCTGCCTAATGCGTAGCGTGACCGAAGTCTCTGAGTGTGAGCTCCTTGTCAGTCTCTCCCGCAGACCTGCAGCTGCGGACCACGTAGCTGGTCATTTGCACAACCCCAGCACCTACCACTGTGCTGGACGCCCAGGAGCTCAGAAATTTTAACAAGTGTATAGACGATGCACAGCCCCGTCTTTAATTTAATCTGCCCTAGGTGCCCAGGGATGACACTTCAAGGTGGTCCCAAAAAGTTTATGGAACTTTTAGTGAAACTGTATCTCCCGTGGTTAAGTTTTAGGAGGAACTGTAGGTGATAATTTTCTGCAGAATTTACTTAGGGAACACAAGTTAGGTTTTAGAAAGCCTTGCATGATGAAGTGTCCGCAAGATTTTTCAAAAAGTGGTATTCACCTTTAAAGTGGACACAAATTCATTCTTCTTGGAACTAGCACTCATCTATAGGAAGTGACACTGGGAGACAGTTTCTTTTCGGAGACTCAGAGAAGGTAGGGGTAGGTAGATGTTGTGAGTCTCCTTTTCAAAGCATTTTCACTTTCGTTATGTAATTCTAAGGCCTTTTACTGTCATAACTTGTGTGTCTGTTTTCAAAGGGTGCAGCACAGTAACTGTACTGTTGTTACCTGGTATCTGTTTTCAGGGTATTAAACATGGGTCTGTGGTCCGATTTTTAGATTCGATTGACTGAAAAATATCAAAATATCAAAAGAATTTTTTTCCCTATTAAAATTTAGTCTACGTGCAAAAACGCTTTAGGGATGATCTGACATACACTTTTCTTTCTTACTATTGATTAGCATATTTTTTTCTCTGAAGGTCTACAATCAAGTGAAATATTATTTCTATAGTGCCCAAATCTTTAATAGAAATGCCTATATTCATTTAAAAATGATTAGTTCAGTATTGTGCATGTGAATTCACGTTTTCTGATCCGACATCTACTTTTTATTGAACATTTTTTACTTCTCTGGGAATTATATAGACCTCCTACCCCCTGCTCAGGGTTATGAATGCCTCAGGTGCTAGAAGTTCACTTGTAACTTTTTCACTAAGAAAAGCAACATTCTAGAGAACACTGACTGGGGCAGCCTTCCCTGAGCATGGTGGTTCACGTCTGGCTCTGATGAACCCAGTGGTGTCTTTCTACTTCAAACTCTGGATTAGCACCATTCCCCCGGCCTCTTCCATCTTCCAGCATAATGTGGGATGAGGTGTGAGGCGCCTACCTGCCTGATACCCCACTTTCATTGTTTGTAAACTGAGTTTGGTCCTAGGATACATCTCCTAGGGCTAGTCTGAAGATTAAATGAGAGCCATGGGTATAAAACACCTAACTGGTGACAGAACAGAGTAAGTGCTTAGTACATTTGGGCTGTTGACATGGTTTGCCTCATCCAGTCTTTGGAGAGGCTCGTCTGAATTTGACAGTCAGAAGCCAGCTTTCTCAGTTCATTTCTGTCACTTAATAAATTGGAGAACCTTTTAGTAGAGTTACTTGCATTCTCAGTAGTCATCTCCAGAAAACCCTTGTTTAGTTAAAAAGGAAAAGGACTGGGTGACTAAGAGTTTAAGCATTTGAGGGGCAGAGGGATGCAGTGGTGTGGTTGGGTTATACAGTGCAGAGGGTTCTTCCTGTTTTCTGGATACTGAAAACCACGATTGTCTTGCTTGCTGGAGGCCACTCTGATGGTGTGTCGCTGACTGCTTCATCTTCATCTACATTGCTGTCTTCATCAGTTTTGCTACCCTCTGCTTCATCTTCGTCTGAGTTTTTTCCACAGGGCTCAGCCCAGGTCTGCTCCTGCTCCCGCTCCACCCTCCTGGTGCCCTTATCTACTCATGAAGCTCACAACTTCAGCTGAAGCTGGTAACTGCCAAAACTCTACCCTTGTAGGTCCCACTCCTCCCCGCATCCCCATGTGGATGTCTGTTATAATAAGTATCCAAATGGAGCCTAGCTGCAGCCACCTCCTCAGCTGCCCTCCCACACCTAACCTCTGTGTATCTGAGCTCAGATCTGAGCAGCCAGCAGCAACTCTGTCCTCCAGATGCTCAGTCACAGCCCCAGAGTCCCCATACCCTGCTGTATCACTTAGAGTTCACTAGAGGAATAGATTTGATATATGCATGATATATAAAGGATTTATGATTACTATACATATGTGTGATATATACAAAAGTCTTAGGTGGAGTAGACTTAATGCTATGTATATATGTGATATATTTATATAAAGGATTTATAAGGTAGGCTTACAGTGGCTGCAGAGTCAGGTGTGGAAGAGTACAGAAGGGCTGTTGGAACACTGGAGAGCCTGAGAATCCAGTTGAAGGGGTTTTGGAGCTCACCACAGAGTCCTTGTGAGTTCATATTGGGAAGCTTAAGGGTCTGTGCTGGAAGCCTGGAGATGGTGTCATCCTGGCTACAAGCTTATGGGTTGGTGCTTCCCACACCCAGGGTGGCCCTTCTCTCTTCAGTATATCAGTTATCCAGACACAACAGGAACTGTGCTGACCAGGCCTGTAGAAAGACAGACATTTGGCATTTCTTATTCAAGTTGACACCACAGGTAGCTATCACAATAGCTATCTCCGGAGCAGAAGCCACAGTACTCAGAGCAGCCAGAAGACTGCACTTTTCCTGCTCCTGCCCAGTCTTCCTTTTTCCCCTGTCACTGTCCCTCCTGCCCTTACCCTTCAGTTTATTGGCCTGTCCCCAACATCCCAAGCATGGGCCTTTACCATGGAAGCTCCTACTCCTTGGACCCTCTTCCCACAGATATCTGATCAGTCTGTTCTTTCTGGTCCTTTGAGTGTCATTTCAACAAGGCCTTTCCTGGCCACTGACAGAGCAGGGCATGTCACACATCAACAGACCCTAGCCTTGCCTTCACTCAGTATCACAGGTATGTAGTTCTGTCCATTGGAAGTTTAGCTTCCTCTGTGCTGCTTCATTTTTCTCTGATGGTCACTTGTACATCTCATCTCTATCTCTCAGCTCTTCTTACGTTCTAGACACACACTTTGAAGGGGTAGGGAGGTCCACAGTCACTGTCAGTGCTGACCTAATTATTCAGTAATAGAGGAGATTTCTGTCCACTGTATTCTGCCCAACACGTGTTGGTTCATAGCCCCACTATACTATCCATGTTTCAAAGTTGGAAATTTTGTTTGATCTTAGATTCACCCAAGTACTGTGTTCCATCCAGTTCTGTTCTCCATGCTATTGATGACCCTCCAAAAACTTAAGTTATCCCGTCCTTTCCATGTCCCTCTCTCTGCAGGCCCTGGTCATCTCTAGCCCAGTCATACACCAGCCTGCTTAGCTGCCTGCCTAATCCCTAGCTCTTTCCTCCTCCAAGCATCCCTGCCTTGGCTAGAGACACCTGAACATTCACCTGACCTTGTCATCCCCAAACTTTCTCACTCTCTCTTCTGCTGTGCAGCAGATTTTTACATGTGATATCTGTCATCACCTAAGTGTGCCTCCACTGTGGGGTCATGTGATCCAGAGAGTTTGAGGGAGTTGTCTGGATCCCTGCCCCTATTTCTGCTAGGGTACTTCTGAGTGGTGGTATGGTGGCAGTTCATTTGCAGATATGGCCAAGTTAGTTTGAACAAGGGACTTCTAGCTTTTTTTAAAAAAGAAAAACCACAGACTTACAGATCATGATGAAATTTATTTTGCTATTTTATTTATATATTGCTATTTTAAGTATGAAGTCCACCTGTTTTTTTAGCCTTAATGCCTACCACCCACCAGCTCTAAAATACCATTCAGTCTGTCCTCAGACCCTTTGCTTGGATGAGTGATGGATTTACCCACTCAAGGAATTTGTCTCATGATGTCCCTGCTTCTTGGGATGCTTTTCTACTTTGTCTAGCCTGAAAAACTTCCATGTATTCTTCCTGGCCCTGCTAGTAATGCCTGTCCTCTATAGCTGTCCTTTGCTGTCTCTGCTCAGTCCTTTGTGTCCTCACAGAAAAAATTGATCAGTTATTACCAAGTACATATTACAAATGATCACTTCTTTCTCCATCCTTCTATCTTGACTGTAATACTCACTTTCTCTTCTGCCATGCAGCAGATTTTTGCTTTATGTCTCTCACCATCTAAGAGTACTTTTGCCTCATGTCTGTGACTCCTGGGAGAGCAAATGACAATGCCTGGCACAGGTGCTTAGTGCGTATGTACAGAATTCTGTTTTTTGCCACAAAAATGAACCATGTCATACATCTGCCACCACCCCCACCCCATTCAGGCTTAGGTACACTAAGTTTGTGTCTCTCCAAGTGTAGTCCTTCACCCACTTACAAATGGACACCAGGCCATGCTTGTTAAATAGAGGTCCCCACCTGCCCTAGACCTACTCCATCAGACTTCCCAGAGTGGAAGATGGATTTATAACAAATGCCTTACATATCTCCACTTTAGAATGCACTGGTCTACTTATTCATCTTATTAATTGGGCATATTGGTTGCAGACACTGTTTTAAGTTCTGAGAACACAGAGATGACTAGTCTGTGGGCCTTGCCCTCCTAGGAAAACAACTCTGAGGCTGTGTGTGTCAGCAGCACCAGTGAAGAGTGCAGAGAGGTGTTGAGTCCTGTAGGAACCTTATGGGGTGTGATGCTTCTCACTGTGCTCCAGTGCAATGGTCCCTAATGATGAATCTGACACACGGAGGTGGGACCAGACTTGACAGGAGACCACCAAATCATCTTTGTTCACAGGGTGATCTGTAGGAACAAGATCAGGAAAGGAGTTTGTGTGGAAGAGCCACAGTTGGCAGGGCACAAAGGCATTGTCACTTTTCCTATTTTTCCCCCATTCTTTTCTTGAGGCAAAGTGTCACTATGTAGTCCAGGCTGGCTTTGAATTCACTACGTAGCTCAGGCTGGCCTTGAACGAGAGGTAATCCTCCTGTCTCCGGCTCCTGAGTGCTGGCATTACAGCATGAGCTCTCACGCCCGGTGCTTCCCCCCCATTCTTGCTCTCTGTTCCCACAGAATCTGTAAATGGCCAAGGGTTTCACTTTCTGTGAAAGGGTTCTGGATAGATCTGTCTGGCAGGAAAAAGTCTTTCCCTAGGAAACTCACAGCCTTCCCAAGTATGGGTCAGTGGTTGCTTCTTGCAGAACAGCCCAAGGCCTTTAACGTCCTTGCTCAAAAAATTACTGATTCTTTGCTGGTACTAGCTGCTCTCAAATAATTTTTTTCCTACTTTTAATATTACAGATATCATTTACTTACTTATAAGCCCAAGACAGCAAACAAGGTAAAATCTGGCATGAGGGCACTTTAAAAGTTGGCCTAATTTGGTTGCATTTGTTCACTTTGACGCTGTTATACTTCTCTTCCACCCACCTGAGTGTACTGAAGGATTAACTGTGTATCAAGATGAAAAGACCTCAGTTGCAAACCTTTTAAAGCTTTTAGCTGGCCATGTACACATGCCATAGGTTCGCCACTACTGCCCTAGATGGAAGCAGGGAGAAACCAAAATCAAATAAACATGCAGAACTAAAACATTGAGATTTTGTGGATACTTTCAACAGATACGTCATTAACGTCGTTAGTAATAGGCTTGGGTGGTTTTTGTGTGAGACTTCTTCTCAAACAGGAAGCTGGTGTAGCCACAAGCCACAGATCTATCTCAAGTGATTAAAATGAAATCTTCTTAAGTGGAATGATGATGTGTGAGTGGCATAGTTAATCAGGTAACTGGGCCTGGGAAGTTTCGCTCTGACAGCTTCTGGCACTGAAGTAAATTCCACAGCAGACTGGCTTTTAGGAGTCCTGTCACTGGCTTTAAGGTCTTTCCCCTCAAGGTTGGTTTCTTTGGCTAAAGGGAAATAATCTCCCAAGAGTAAAATAAAAATACAATTATTATCATCCATTCTTCACTAAGCATTATTATGTATGTGTATTAATTAAGTGAGTGTGTCTAGTAATTGGGTATACTATGTAAAGTTTTAACTGTCTTTTTCTACTTTAAACTGTCAATAGAAACTAGACAAGGTAGTCCATGCTTGTAATTCCAGCACTTAGGAGGCTGAGGCAGGAGGATGGTATGAGTTTAAGGCCAGCCTGAACTGCACAGCAAGAACCTTTCTGAAAAAAATTTTTTTTCTTAATAGGAATACATTTTACTGCCATATATTAAGCACCAGATTAAGAGCCATATAGAATTATCCACAAAATGGTCACACTATTAAAGTAGGATGTATCAGCAACATTTTACAGATGAGAAAACTGAGGCCCACAAAAGCACCTTGCCAGAGTTCACACAGCAGTAGGAACAGAAATGGGGTTTGAATTAAGGACTGTGTAACCCCAAGTGCTGGTATTCCCAACTCCTTGAAGACTGCATCCCTATGAATATGAAAATGGATGGGATATAATTCTCCTGTATCTTAAATCCCAAAACATGGGCACTGGACAGGAATTGAGAGGTAACCTGGGCCAGGTGTGGTAGTGCACGCCTGTAATCCCAGCACTGGGGATGGAGGCAGGAGCTTAGCTGTGAGTTCAGGGCCACCCTGAACTACAGTAGTGAAACTGTACCTCAAAACCATCAGAGTGACCTGGGCCTGCCACTGAATTCCACAGATGACGAGCCTGAGGGACAGTTTCATAGGAAAAAATTAGGAGGCCTTGTGTTAGAATTTGCAGAGAAAAGAAGAGGGCCTTACCTGAAAGCCCATATTAAGCCCCTGTGTGGACTCATCCTCCACATGTAATGGTAACACCATCCGGACAGTGTCTTTGGGTGATGACAAATGTGTCCATGAGAAGAGTCATTTTTATATGTTGCTTGTGACGCTGTCACTCATTAGATTTCACTTTTCACATCCTTTGCATTTCTTGTGGTGATTTGATTCAGGTGACAGGCCTGTATGTTTCAAACGTCAGGGTGTATATGAATCCATATACCCAGGATTTGGCAGGTCTCAGGTGGGTCCTGAAGGCTGTGCACCTCCAGCCACTCCCAGGAGATGCTGCCTGTTGACTGACCGTACTGCACATGGCAGAGATGCAGACGGGGTTAAGGACACCTTTTCAGCATGCTTGCTTTGTCAGAAGTATCTCCCAGCATCTTTATTTTTTTTTTGTTTTGTTTCTGTGGCTGGTGACTAGTGCCATAGCCTGCTAAGTTCTGGTCAGGAAATGGCCAAGATACTTTCCTTAGGCATTTACCAAGGCCTGACTCCACAAACTTCCTTAATGAGCGAAGGCCAACACAATAGCATCTTTAAAGACAGGGTTTAATAGGGAGGGTGGATTTGGAAAATCTGAATTAAGAATTGCAAGGTGCAGGACAGGTGGAACCATGTTGGGTGCAGAATGTGTTCATGGTATGAAGCAGAGTGTTGCTTGTGTTGGAAATGTTTGATTTAACCTTGTTACTAAGAGCAAGGTTATCAGCTGTTGGTCAGCTGTGCGTCTGTGGATAAGTGACTGCACCACCCTCGGGCTTAATTTCTTTATCTGCAGAGAAATGATGAGACAATATATGCACATACAATAGGACATGTAGTCTCTGCAACTCAGTATTTCCTGAATAAGAAAGGGGATAAAGGGGCTGGGGATATAGCTCAATGGAATAAGTGCCTGACTGACAAGTGCAAGGTCCTGGGTTCAATCCCTGGTACCACAAAAAAAAAAAGGGATAAAATTCTTTTCAGCACTTCAGGCTTAAATTAGCTAAGAGTTTTACCTAGTGAAGATTCTCTGGGACCTACGTTAGTGAGTAAATAAACAAGACTTGCAATAGCATATTAAGTTTTTATGTGTAAATGGTGCTTAGGTGCCTAGAAATCACGTAAGTAGAACAGTTGGTCCAGCTTTCTTGGTTCTCTTGCCTTTTCCTGACTCTGCCAATAAAAAGAGATTTTCACCAATTTTACAGAGAGGATTTTAATGTGCTTTCCCTATTATTCTGTTAAGTTGGAGACACAGAAGTAATGTAAAACTGGAGTAGGGAGTTTTGGTCTAAGTAACATAAACAGTTCCCTAAGACTTTGCATTAATCATCTGTTTGGCAGACCTTGGGTCCCTTCCCACGTCTGCTTTAACTGGCACAGTTTCCAAATTGGCCAAACCCAAAGGAAAACAGCCTTCACTCTTGCTGTGGCCGCAGGCCCAACAGTGGTGCCTGGACATTCTTTTCTGAAGGTGGATATAGAGGTGCTCAGCTGTAAGTGTGACTCTTGACTCTCCTGAAAATTATAACACCTCCTTCATGTCTTTTGTAATATTCTTGGCTTCTTATCTGTCTCCTCTTCTTCTGTCCATCTCAACAATAATAGTGACCTCAGCAGCAATTGCCTACTAGATGCAATTAGATGCACTGTGTAGATAAATATCTTACATATCAGTACAGTAATGGGGAGAGATCTTGTTTTTAAAGAAGCAGGTATCAGAAAAGGTCAGGCTTGGCACACAGATGGTAAATGGTAGAGCTGGACTTGAACTCAGGTCTGTTGATTCCCGAGGCAATTCTCTTAATCCCTGCATTTTCCTGCCTTCTGGCTTGAGCCCGTCTGTGGCCTTTGTTTGGTGCAATATCTTTCTGCAGCTCTGCCTCCGCCCTTCCCAAGGATGTGGCTAGATGTGTGGTAATAGAGGAATAATGACAGGAACAGCAGGCAGATCCAAGGGAGGCATAGATCATTACCAGAGGGAAAGAAGCGTTTGTCACAGGACCTGCTATATGGGACCACCCCAGCTGACAGTGACAGCTCTTTCTTTCCTAGGAGACAACCTAGTCTCAGAGGAAGGTCATGGGCATCAGAGCCAGACAGACAAAAAGGAACCCAGGTCTGTCACTTAAAAATATGCTTGCTAAGCCTCAGTTTCTTAATTTGTGGAGTGGGGAAAGTGATATCAACTGGGCAGGCTTGCTATTAGGGTTAGAGAGGGTGCTTGCTCAGTAATAAGAAGCTGCTATTTCTCACTTCTTTTACCACGTCTTCGAACGTTCTTTCCTTCTCTTATCATCCAAGCAATAGAAAAGGTCTAGGCATTATTTCTTTGCCGTCAAAAGCCTAGGGAACTGCCAGAGGAGGGATGAGGGTTCTAGAGCATCAACTCCATGGGGACAAGGGCTCTGCATCTAGAATGGTCACCATATCCCAACAGCTGAAGGTAGGGTTCCCAGCCTGAGAAATCTATCAAGAAATCTACCTTGTCTCAAAATGAAAAATACAAAAAGGCTAGGGATGTAGCTCAGTGCAAAGGCCCTAGGTGCAATCTTCAGCTCTGCCAAAAAAAAGGTAAGAATAGTTAGTATGTCTCTTGTTTAACCCTGAACCAGTAAGTGCAGTAGAGACTGACTTGTTTACAAGGTATAGTCTTAGCTTACTTGCCCTTTTAAAATGCATTCTAGATTTTGCCCAATTTTGCTTGTGAAAGGAACTTGAGATTAGGGTTTGGGCATGAGGGTCAGGCCTGTTGGTGTTTTTCAGGCATAGAACACTATGCTTTACCATGAACAAATGAGCTAGTGTAGTCTGAGAGCAACCACCAACTGGAAAGAACCTTTAAGATCATAGAATCCAGCCTCCTCCATGAAGAAATCGGGAAGCTGGGTGAAGTAGTGCATGCCTAAAATTCTAACACTCTGGGATGCTGAGGCAGGAGGATCAGGCCTAGTCTGGGAGACTTAGCAAGCACCTGTCTCAATATAAAAAAAAATTTTTTTAAAGGGATGGGGATGTAGTTCAGTGGGAAGGCTCTGGATATACGCTCCAGTACCACAAACAAATTTAAAAATATGTTATGATATAAAGGATTAAGATGGAGCTACTGTTAGGCATGATCTTACCAGGTTTTTTTTTGTGTGTGGGGAACGTCCCTACTTGTTCCACCTACAAAGACTAATAAGAAACTAATACAGATGTACACGGGTGTTAAAAATGAGATTCAACAAAAATGGTGCTTGATGGTCTATAGTTCCAGTAACATATTTTGCAGAGCCCTACCGTGTTCATCCTGCTGAGGCATTCCCATTGCTGGGGTCTCTACTGCTGCGCTGGTGTGTGTTTTGCACACATCTCTTGCGTGCAGTGGTTTAACGGCTATCAAGAAAGCATATGCTGAAGGTGCCCAGGGATGTGCTCTGGGTGTTGCTGGTTGGTAAAGAGCAGGGTGTGTGTTCCTCTTGTAGACTGTAGGTCAGCTGTGAACATGGTGGTGTCTCCTTGCAGCAGTCCTCTTATTTCTCATCTGCACCTGGGTCTGGGTTTTTGAGCCTTGTGAGGTGAAATATCATCTTAGACTTGATGTAACTGGACCTCAACTAGAGCACAAATTGCTAACTTAGCAATAGGAAATAGGAAACTGCCAAGAATTGAGAGTCTTAACATCTAAAAACCAATGAGATTGGATTAGTTCATCCTCAATCCCTGGAATGGTGCTTGGTAAAACCAGCTAAATGGCGGAGGATTTTCTGGTGAGTAACTCTGTAGTATGTTGCCATCTAGTGGAGCACATAGCAAATTTAAGGTTAATGTGTTCTGACCGTAGAGTTCTACAGAGTTCATCTAATCAGCAGGAGGATGTTACTGAAAGATTTTCTAAAGGCAGATGTTTGGGAAACACATTCCAATTCAGGGAAAACCAAGTTGGTATTTTAGTGATACTTCCTTAAAGGAGGAGGTGCATAATCATTCTGCTTCTCAGGAGTGTGGATATTGGCCACCAGATTGTTGACAGATTTTAAAACACATCACCAGCACAGGACACTGAGTTTTCATTGTCACTTCCTCAGTTTCTTATCTAAAGTCCTACATAAAATGTTTGGCTACTACTATGTTATTTTAGTGTTTTTCAAAATGTGATTTTTAAGGTTTTCCATGTCTTTCTTACGTACTTTTCCTTTTCTTCTATTAAGTTTCTAGAGAATATCTGAGTTAATTTTTAGGAGAAGCAAACATAGCACTCCACCCAGAAGCAGTTCCATATTTTAAATTCTAACTAGCACTCCCTAGATGGCCAGTTCTGTTATCTTAGAGCTAATTTTTACTAAGATCTACAAGTTTGAATTGTTGAACAGCTTATGAACACTGAACATTATTGTTTGTATCTTTGTTCTTTTCTGGATGTTTTCTTAGATCTCTCCCTGGTGCCACGGCAGCTGAGTGTGCCTCAAATCTGAAAAAAATTTACGCGGTACAAACAGTACAGGTAAGACCCAGAAAGGGGCATGTTGAGGGGAAATAGCTCACTTTGGCCACTTAGCTGTCCACTTTGAGAACTGGCAGTCTTTACCAGTAGTTGTGCTCTGGATCAGGTTTTCAGGTCCATTTTGCTGTAGCTGTCCTTGGCCAAATCCAAGCACAGCTTGTTGCCTAAGCATTCCTCAGACCCTCCCGAGAAGCAGGCTGTGATTGCAAGGGAATGTTGTGAAGGCGTTCACTTGTGTGCCCGTCTCAGCCCTAGCTCCACCGCCAACTTCTGCACCTCTTTTTCCCATTTATGCAAGGCAGGGGCGCCCACTTCAGGGTCACTGATGGTTTGGGGGACACAGAGGGCGAACAAAGAACTGCCTTTCCAGTACCACTGCTCTAAATTAGGCACTTATTAACCTTTTTAATGTCTGTAAAATTGGTATAATAATGGCATCTACCTCCATGGTTATTGCAATGATTGAATGACGTGGTGTTTACACTGTGTATGGCAGAACACCTGACAGGTAGCAGGTGCTGAGCATGTGTAAGTTTTTGATTCTGTAGGTACTTTCCTTATCCAACTATGAAGGTGAGTATTTAAAAAAACTAATTTGTTTAGCTGATTCCTTTTCTAGTTTCCCCACAAGGAGATCCTATCAGGCTTCCCTTCTCTTCTGGTATCACATGCTACTGCAGATATAATGAGGCTTTTGACAAAAGCAGCTTCAGAGTTGCTCTGCCCTTATATCCTGGATTTCCTAAAAGGCACAGATCATAAATAATTTTCCTTTTGTGCTGCTAAATCTTGTAATGTCTTAGAAATTCCAGTAGATTAGCATCTGGATTATGTCCTTTAGGCAGGTTCTTCCTGGCAGAAATAGCATATAGATCCCTTTCTAAAATCCTTTTGCCAACATGTGGTTTAAAAACTGTACTTTTGTAGCTGCACAACCCAGGGATCTGTTCACAAGGTGCTGTGCACGGCCGCCGAGGGTGTACAGACACATCCTGACCACAGACCATTTCTTATCTAGTTGGGAAAATGACATAAGGATGTGGAAAGCAAAATAACAGCCCCTCTGCAAAGAATCATTCAGTGCCAAATATGGGCAGTGTCACAGGGCAGCACATGGACTGGTGTCAAGAGAAATCAATAATACCCTCATAGTCTGGGAAAGGTTTCCCTCACTTCTCTCTCTCCAAGAATGTATGGACTTGTTGCCTCTTCCGAGCAACCACTGTATGAACCTAAGAGGCCTTACTTTTAAGGTCTCCCTTCAAGTAGAAGCTGTTTGATCCTGGTGGTTATTTAGGGGCTCATGAGGCTTTTTCCTCTGTGCTGTGACAGTTAGATCCCAAGAGCAGAGTTGGGATCCAGGACAGACATCAGAAAAGTCAGACAAGGTATTGGCTCATTTTTCCTGATCCTTTGACAACAGACCATTTGGTTAGGGTTGGGATCCATGTTAAGATCTTTAGGAAACCATTTAAATTCCTCAGGCTGGCACATGTAAGAAACGCATTCCTTAAAACTGAACTTTAGAAACAGGGGTGTAGCTCTTACCTAACATGTACGAGGCCCTGGGGTTCAGCCTCCAGGCACCAAACCAAACCAACCAAACCAAACCAAAAACACAAAAACAAAACTACTCTCTATTGGAATGTAATTTGTGTACACAGATGTGTATTTCTCAAGTGCAAATTTTGACAAGGGAGTATATACATGTATCCATCACCTAGATCAAGACTAAAAATAACCACACCAGAAAATTTCTTTGCACCTCATCTCCCACCAGTTCCCCTCCTGCAGATGCAGCCACTGCTGTGATGCCTACAGCATACGTTCCTTTTGTCTGATGAATAGATTCATGTAGTATTATATTCTTTGGTGTCTGTTCTCTTTCACCCAGTACATGTTGAAGGACTGAATGCATGAGAAATAAATAAATGAAACACTCTTCCTGGATCAGAGCAGATTGTTCACATAAAGATCCACTTACCTGTGGGCTCTGTGTTCTCAGTGGGGACAAAATTTCGTTCTTAGGAGGTCAGTAAGCAAGTCTTACGGTTTTTATGTAGAAAGTGTAGATATATGTGCAGTCTGTAGATGATTACACACACTCACGTGGTTTTAAAATGTCCTCAGTGGCGATTATGCAGAAAGGGCTCCCTTTAGGTCAACTACAGGGATAGGATGACAAGAAAACAGGCGAGAAACATTGCTGTAAGTGGTCAGGAACTTCCTTCTGGAGATCAGTGTCTTTGTTTACTTCGGTTTCCTCATCTGTGAAACTGAAATAATAATCGTGCTTACTCCATAAGGTTGGATGAGGGCTAAATGAGATGGTACGCAGTTCTCTGTAAGGCTTGGAACTTGGTAAGCTCTCATGTGTTGTTATTGAACTCTGCCCGTTTGCTCCTGCAGCTGACTGGTGAGGGTGTGCGCTAGTGTATCTGGAGGTCAGGCTGCTACCTTCACATCCTATAGTATCTGGCGCTCAGTAGCTTGCACACATTATTTGACCTGTGTCAGTTCATTAATCTGTAAAATGGGCGTGAACATAATAGTAGACATTTTTATTATGCTGTTGTGAGAACAAACTGGTACAGGGGAGTAAAACAGCACATGTAAGTGCTCAGTCATAACAATACTCTCATCTGCATCACTCTTCTCTTTTTGAGGGGGCATCTTTTCATGCTTTCCTCAGTCATGTTTTACACAGGGAAAGGATATACCCCTGCTTCTGGGTTGTTTACATCCATTGATTTCAAGAATTATGCCCTGGATTACACCACTACTAATACCTCCACTTATAAAAACGTATTTAGCTTATTCCTAACTTCTAGGAGTTCAGCCTGTGAGAGTCTTTAACATCTCTGGGATGGTCCTTAATCCTTAAGAACTAGCTGGAGTGCTTCCTTGAAAGCCTTCTGCAGACACCTGTGTCCCTGCTGTCTTTTTATTCCATGATTGTACGTTGACGTTCTGTCTCTGTCTGCACTGAAAACCTACATCCCTATTCCTGTTTGTTTTCCCCGTATATGGCTGGGTGAAATGTAAGAATCAGGGTTATTGATGAGGGCTCTACATTAAGACATAATATGTCTTTTTGAACTCTGGGGCCCTCCTACAAATCCCAGTCATGGGGGTCAGGGGGAGTCGTCATTCCTGTATATTAGCTGGAGAGACTGAAGCCAGGAGGTAAATAGCCCAAACATCCAGGGGAAACAGCTCCTCACACTGTGCCTCCGGCCTTAAGTTCACTTCCCTCTCTCTCTGACTCCTGTGACTGAAGAGGGCAGGAGGCCCAGCCTCTAGAGGATCCGGTGACCCCTGCTGAGGACACCAGCACTGCACCAGGAGTAATTCTGCCTCTGCCTGGAGTCAGAGTTACTCCCTACTTTCTCATCTTTCTTGGAAATTTCTTTTTTTGCTTAGGTGTGTTCATTCCTTCCAGTTTTGAATGGGTACACCTTGCCCATCTTTCCAGTGTCAGTGCATCCTCTGTGGGCGCAGAACAGAAAAGAAAATGACTTCTGAACATGCCCAGGCACTGCTGTGGGAGAATGTGGAGCTACCTGCCAGATACGATTTGCACAAGAAGATCTCTTGTCCCAGACCCTTTCTATTCTGCCTACCGCAAGACTAAAAATTTCACCGCTGCAGATGCATTCCTGTGTAGCATTCTGTCTCAGCCATCAGCAATTTGTGTTATCAATTTCCAGATTTGCCTTACCCATCCCACTTATGCTGTGTTCTGCCCGATACAGCCCATAAATTGATGTTTCACTTAAATCCACACAACAGAAGCTTCGTATTTTTTATAAATAGAGTTTCAGTATCATTCATTATAGCCAGAAAGTCTTCATAAATAGTACCTATAATCTATTAAAATGAGGAGAGTAAAGTTACCCTGTGTACCGCCAAGAACATCAAGACTTCCCCTGTCAGCGGGTTAGGCTGCCTGATTATGGAGTTGTGCTGTTATGGGTCATTAAGTTAGAGCAGCAGATTGATTCTCAGACACTTGAGGAATGAGGCTTATGCCTTGAGAAGCAGAGGTTTGTAGGTCAGTGTTGATAACAGAGGATGATGGAAAGATTGATTCAGTGTGTTTCCTGCCTTGGACGCAGCAGGCCAGCCTATGGCGGTGGGCATCAGACCTGGAGAGGGCCTCTGGGGGAAAGGGAGGGATGTGAAGGAGGAGACACTGGTACTAAAGAGAGAGGGGCAGAGATAGTAAGAAGGAGAGGACTGACAAACCTGCAGCCAGTTCTGCCTCACAGCTGTCCAGTGCAAACCTAATATCCGGTGTAACAGGATTCTTCATCCCTGATTATTCACTGTATGCATAATAGGATTAGTATCTGCGATGTAACCCAGAAATAGAAGTGACCTCATCTTGCACACATTCCTGTAGGTTTGCTCAAGCAGCAGAGGCTATTGTGTGTATGGAGATGGGGGTTGCTTAATCATGCAAATTTTAAGTAGTTACTTCAAATGTAAAACTTCATCTCTTCCAAGATTAAGTCTCTGTGGGGCAGTGCATTCACCCTCTTGCCCTGCTCCATGTGAGATGGCAGGAACAGAGATGCACCCGAGCCCACGTGATTGTTGACCTTGAACTGGCCACCTGGTTCAGCCTGGCTGTGGCCTCCGTCCTGAAGGCCTCTTCCGCGTGCACCCCTCTCCAGACTCCAGGCCTTCCTAGCAATCCCGTGCTCCAGGTTGAGAATACAGGCAGTGTTGCTGCCTTCCCCGTGCCCCCCCCAAGCGGGAGGGTCTGCAAGGCCGTGGCAGCCCCCGAACTCCTGCAGATATGAGCCACCTCCGCAGCTCTTCTCTGACCTGGCCCCTACTCACACTGCAGGAATGAACTGTAGGAGTCTTGTGGGCCCTTGGGCTGTATCTCAGAAGCAGGGCACGCTCTGCTCTGCTCTTGGTTCCCTGTGCTCTTCTGGGGGAGACCTGTCTCCTGCCCTCCCAAGCGTGAACGTCACTCTCCTCTCCAAACTTTTAACTTCCCATCACAGAGTTAAGTCATACTCTTGGAATTCAAACCAAACCCAGTCTTCTGTGGACTACCTAGCTCTTGCACATCAGAAGCTCTTTGCTTCCGGTCTTCGTGTCTGCTGTGAGTTAAAAGTCTCCATTAAGCCTTCAGTACCCCTCTCTGTTCTGATTATCTGTCTGCCCTCCAGGAATATCATTGATTCAGCTGGAGGGAACCCCTAGGCAAGTGGAAATACCTAGTGAGCATACACATTTTTTTAGGATTCTGCAAATACCCTTCTCTATACATGGTGCAACTGCTGGAAGAAAATGTGGACTATTTTTTTCTTCAGAACATTCCAGTGGGAAATTGAGGAGGAGGGTCACTAATTTTCTTAATAGTGAATGATTATCTCTTTGGCAGATTATCCAATAGGACATAATTGCTCTGATCTGAAGTAGAAAATTGGGAGTGTGTCAAGTGGTGACCATACGTAATGAGTCTGATCACCCTTCGCTTGCTTTCTTAGGCCTCCCACATGCTCTCACTGTACTTTTAGTTACAAAATCATACAGGGAGGTAGCTCTATGGTACTCCTTAGAGGAGGCTTTTGAGAGCTTTGTGGCCAGTAAAGATTATCAGGCATCTGGGTGCTCACTTAGAGCACCAGAATGACGTTGGAGAACTTACGGCCAGCAAGCGGACTCCTGTGTTCAAGGACTGTCACTCCCCCTTCAGTCAGTTCCCCAGGGACACCTTACAGTGCACATAGCTAGTGTCCACCGACACTGACCAAGTGAATCGTGCTTAATTTTATACTTGTGCTTGGGTGGTCATGAATGCCTTGAAAAACGGAGCTAGCCATCATTCATAAACATTGTGCCTGGTTTTATTTTTACCGCAACCTTTATTTCAGGCTGGAGAGAATTAATTATAAGCTTAATGACTTTTGAAATCCCATTGCAAAGTTTAATCTCTAGAAAGATATAGGTGTTTCAATTTTTTTTTCTTTTGGCAGTGCTGGGAATTGAACCCAGGGCCTTTGTGCTGAGCTTCATTTCTAGCCCTCTTTTATTTTGAGACAGGGTTTCAGTTGCTAAGTTGCCCAGGCTGCTCTTGAACTTGAGATCCACCTCCCTTAGCCTCCCAGAGCATTACAGGTGTGCACCTGGCTGGTGTTCAGTTTTTTAAAATGTGTTACAGAAGGTGTATTTATGAATCCTCAGGATTCCACAGTAGTGGCCCTTTCTCTTCCATAGTGGAAAAAGAGGGCTGCGGGAACTCAGTAACGTCTGCTTCTGTCCTCCAACTACTTCAATGTCAGACATACCCACCAAATATTCTGCTTCTTAGATGAGCTTTGGAACAGGGAGACAGACTCACTCAGTGCTCTGTACTTTTGAATGGGACCCTCTCAGTGATGGCACCAGATGTTTTGCTCCCATTTGTTCACACACAAATGGACAAAGAGATGCTTTAATAAATATACATCAGAGTTGAATCTCTCATTGTCTGTGGTTGGGTTGCAGCCTTTTCCAGTCAGATTTGCTCAGATAAACGGTATCAGTTACCTATATTTGATTTTGTTTTCAAGAGAAGTTTCCAAGGTTACAGCCCTTAGCAGGGTTCTTAGGCTTGTCCTGAGCTTTGTAGTGAGAGAAGCATTTATGGAACCTTCTTGAGCTAATTGAAACAGGAGGCAGAAAGGCAGGGGTGTGAGAGCAGGGCTTTGGTTTGGGATGCCGCCTGCTCAAAATTTGCCAACACAAAGTCCTCTTGGGTTTCTTTTAGGGAGGGCTTTTCATGCAGTGTCATTTTATTCTTGTGTTCAGCAGAAGTCATTGCCATATTGGTGTCAATGGCTGGAGTGAAGACGGTCACCAGCATCCATGCAGTAAAGAACCTCTGACTGGGAGGAAAGCATCTGCAACAGGTGTCCAGGGCTTCCTGAATTGGCGGAGGGTACTCCCAACACACAGTACTGTAGTAATAGCAAATGGCTTACTGGCTAGGAAAACAGGAGTTTTAGAATCAGAGTACCTGGATTCAAATTGCAGCTCTGCCCGCTCACTCCCACCACAGACGGAACCTGAAACACTGGAGTTATTTTATTATCTGCACTAGTAGCACAGCATTTATAGGGTAGGCACTGCATAAGGACAGATACCTGAGGGTCCGTTCTTACCAGCAGGCCCCTTTCAGCTCTTCCTATGTTAGCACCATTTTAGCAGAAAGAATACAAGGTGAGTTCTCAGTTACAAATCTGCCCCCATGGGCTTTTTTTTCCTTCAATTTTCTTTCTGTCCATTTTTACTACCTTGGCAGTTAGCTCAGTTTTATTGTATTTTTACACCAAACAGGCTTGAACAACCCAGTAGGATTATCATTTAGCAAAGAGAAAATTCCATTCTACTTCTGCCACTCAGTGCTTGAGGCCCTAAGATTCGCTTCTCTAATTACACTGATAATAGCCCTGCTGCATCAGACCTGCTAGAGGACCCACCGTATCACATCGAACAATATTTCTCATTTGCACACAATTCTATGCTAGAATCCATACCATAGTAATTCTATGGCCTTGTCCAAACTGAAGAGCTCTTTCTTTTCCATAGCCTCAATCTTTGTCCTAATCCCACTGGTCATACGAAACAGTGATTTTTGAGTAAGGTAGTCTGTGTATCTCCATTTCCTTGTCTCTGATATAAAGCAATAACCTTCACAAGGTTGTCATTAGAATGAATTACGTTAACTTGTGAAACTTAGAAACCAACGCGTGGCACACACAGCAGCTCAGTAACTGTTGCTTGCCCTTATGCTTCTGTTACTGTCTCTACTGTTATTACTTTACTTTATATAATTCATTTTGGTTTCTAGTTACTGTGTCTAGTGAGTTCAGTTACTATTACAGAGCACCGCAGACCAGCAGGCTTATGCAGCAAATCTGTGTTCTCATAGTTCTGGAGGCTGGAAGTCTAGGGTCAGGGTGCTAGCCTTGTCAGGACCGGGTGAGCTCCCTCTTCCTGATCTACAGACAGCTGGGAGCTTCTTGTGTCTCCGCCTGGTAGAGAGCTGGCAGTCTCCCTCTCATGGGGCACTCACACCCTACTGAGAGCACCACCATCGTGTTCCAGCTATCTCCTAAGGGCACTGGTACCATTCCGTGGTGCATGGGGCTTCAACATGCAAGTTTTGCAAGGACATGGACATGAAGTTGTCTCACCCTACATCTTGGGTAGCTTGATGCTTCAATAACTGAGATGTTCCCAGTTCCTTCTGAGAGAAAAAGCCAGAGCCTAAGGTGGTTCCTCTTCTTTGTCAGCTCCCAAGCTGAGCCATCATGGACTCCTCCCTAGAAGAGTCTGTTATAAGGAAATATGATCCAGTACAACTCTGCAATGCTGAAGACTTCAGTAGATAGCAACAGCCTGTCAGAAAAACCATTGCTTAGCAAGATCCCTTCCAGTTTGAGGACAGAGTTAAGTTGTTTACAATAGAATACCCCTGACAACGAAGTTATCACTGAACTGCTGAGGAACTTAAGGTGTCACAAAACTGTATCAAATATATAATGTAAAACATGTTCCCTCTCTAATTTTTCAAATCAAATTTTCAAAACTATAGAATTTCTTATTTCCTTGCCAGGATATTCCTCAGTGGTATAAGCACCTGCCTGACAAGTGCAAGGTCCTGAGTTCGAGTCCCAGTACAAAAAAATTCTTATTTCCATACAAATTACACAGATCTACTTAGTTAAACATATACTAGGGGAAAAAAAAATATATATATATATACACTTTCTGTGTCAGTGCTTTCTTTTTTAAAAAATAAATTATATTTTAGATATTTGAGGTCTACAATGTGATATGGAATACATGTAGGTAATAAAATGGTTACTGTGTTTAACAGATTAACGTATCTGTCAGCTCATGTGGTTACATGTTAGTGACAAGAGCAGCTAAAATGTGTTTATTTAACAGAACTCTCTAATGAAATATGATTTCACAAATTTTAGTCCAGCCATTGTTCTTTGTCTTTCCAGGTTTATTTGTTTTGTTGTTTTGGTTTGGGGACTGAACCCGCGTCTTTGCTTTGAGTTACGTCCCCAGCCCATTTTAATTATTTACTTTGGAAGAGGTCTCACTAAGTCTCTTGAATGCCCAGGCTCGCGTCCAACTTGCAGTCTTTCTACTTCAACCTCCCAGAGTTCAGGGATAACTGTATGCCACCACATCCAGGATTTGGCAGCTTTATATGTACATATTGCAAAGGAAGGCATGCTTAATAACTGTACCTCTCTAAAAGAAGACAGAACTTGGTTGGCCCAACATCAGTCAAGAACATTCTTTAACATTATATTTTCTAGTGGAAAGTTAAAAAGAATAGTGAGAAAAAAAATCTTACTTTGTATGGGTAGACCTTAATAAGAATCAGAATTTTCTTTAATAAATTAATGTTATTATTTATTGGCCTAGTAAGTCGGTGCTGAGTAAGTTAAATGAAATGTGTGTCTTTTACAGATACTCTGGAGTGTGTACAATAACATCCCTCCTGTGCCCGCCTCGGAGATGCGGTTATCATTTAATGAGGGGAGAGAGGCGACTGCCTTGGTAAGTGTTGGACGGGCGATGTGAACTCAGGGCAGGAGGGGTATGGTTGTGAAGCGCGTGAGAGGTCTTTTCACCTGTGGGCATCTCGCAGTGAACCTGCAGAGGGTCTGCCAATAACGGCTGGAGGCCAAGGCCTACGGGAAAGCACCCTTCCTTCTCTGATAGCCTGGTGTAGTGATGAATAGCGTTGGACAGGAGGTTGTCTAAATTACTGTCTGGCTAGAGTCTAAATTAGTAATCCTTACAGCACATCCTCCAACGTTTCTGAGTCATTTGTTCGCTAATAAAATGGAAATGTATCTCATCTCACAAAATAGCAAGTGGCAGAAACCAAAAACGAGCAAAAGTCACAATGTTTTGGAACCCATAACTGAGAAGCTCGCTGGCGGACCGGAGACCTGCACACCTGGCTTTGCAGGTGTTAGCAGGACCCTGACACCTTCCATCTGTTTTCTTTTGCCTTCCCCTGTGCTGGCTAAATTGTCAGGCAGGTTCTCCCATTTATGGTGGTCATTGGCCAGCATGAGCTGCAGGCTCACACCCTTCAAGTTCACCAGGGTCAGCATTCCCCAGCCACAATAAAGTCTCAGGGCCAGCTGTCCTGGGCCAACTGTGGGTCCATTCCAGCCCTGGCCAATCACAAAGACTAGGAAGGGCAGGAGTCCTGTAGGCAAACCTGCATCATAGCCCACCTTTAAAGCTATGATGCAGAATCAACACTCATCTCTATGAATGGGTCTCACATAAAGCCAGAGGCAGCTGGCTCCCCAAAGGGAAGCTCGGGTGCTTAGGGGCAGGTATTAAGCAGGGAAATGGAGCGGCTGTCCACCGGAGGAACATGGGTTGGTTGATATGTGATGGTGTCATGAATGTGATTTGAAATATGGAGATCTTCACACCCGAGAAGCAGGTATATTAGTTGTCCGTCTTCAGAAGAGTCCGGGAGTCTCTCCACACCATGTGCCTGAGAACAAGGGCCTAGGTCCTGTCCCCCTCTCGGCCTGACTTCATCACTGTTTCCTTCTGTCCCCATCTCTGTCCTTTCCCTTTTTCTTTCATCTACCTCTGTTTCTAATCAGAGGGTGCGATAGGGGGAGTTACTGAAAAATGCCTGGTTGTTTTTGCTTTTAAGATCGTCTGTTATTAAGCTAACTGTGTATACAAATATGTAATCCAACTGCATCCAGAACTAGCTAGTCATTGAGCATAACTTTAAGCGTTGGTCTCTGTTACAGGGAAGAGGAGAGTAATGCAAAGGGCGGTGTATGGAAGATGAAAGTTCCCAAGGACAGCACGGTAGGTGTCTGTTTCCCGTACCTGGCCGAGCTTGGGGACGCTGTTGGCTGTGTGCCCTGAGCGTTTTGTGCTTTGCAGAGAACCTGCCTAGACATCTCCCATGAGGCCTGGGGTTCACATATTGTCTTCTGACCTTGGTGTTAATTCTGCCTTACACTTGTCCCCTTGAAAATGTAGTATTGTGCTTCTCTACAGAAATAGTGTGGTCATGTCACTGTATCACGGAGTTTGCAAGCGCTGAATGCCTGTGTGAAGTGGGATCAATGAATACAGTGTGTTTAAATTTTTAAAAATTTCTTACAGTAACAGACATATTGCCGTTAACCTCCCCTTAAATGCCCCCCACATGCACACATACTTCACACACAGCTATCTCTTCATTCATGCCTCTGTTTGAAGCAGTTCTCCAAGTCTCCTTCGGGAGTGTCTTCAGTTGCACTGTTTTGGCTGCCTTGTCCAGAACTGAGTCAAAATGTTTACCTTTCGTGGTCATTTTGACTTTGGGAAAGAACCGGCAGCCTCACAGTGCCACATCAATGAGCAAGGTGGGTGGGGACACCATGACGTTTGTGTGTGCCTGCCTTTCCATGGGATGACACTCAGCAATAGCCTTCACCATATTTTTTTATCATGTTTTGTAAAAACTTGGGAAAGAGGACCTCCAGAACTACTTTAAAAGTGGCACAAATGATGAATTAAGTATGTTCAAATGAGGAGTTTTCAGGGGGATTAATGGCAGTGTGTCTTTTGCTGTAATAATTTTTAAAAATTTAAACAGTCACCATATTTTTTGATCAACCCTTGTGAACCTTACAGAAGTTGTCTGTATGGCAATCCTTTCCTCACTAACCATAACTAATGTGGAAGTTGGTTTTCTATGGAGAGACGAGGGTCCTTCCTACCAAAAAGCATATCCTTCCTCCACTGGAAGGCAGAAGCACTTCAGTGACCAGGGGAAGGAAAATGGGGAGCCTCAGGGACTCTCCATTCTTTGAGGTTTCAGCAGAGGCTACAGTCACATTTTGTAGGCATAGGCTATAATCCATCATACTGACTGAAAATGAAATTGTCATGGGCTGGGTCTGAGGGTCCCTGTGACTAAAATAAGGAACTTAACCTACCCCTATAAATTAACTACAAAGGTTCACTGACTCCATAGAGGGAAAAGAATTTTCAGAAGATATCAGTAAAAGAGGCATGAAAAGGATTTATTAGAACAGATATAGGATGCACTCAAGAGCGGAATGTGGATGCCCAAAGAAATGAGTCACAATACAGCTGGGAACTGGGGGTCTTTTATTTGTTGTTCAAGGTGGAAGTCTGTGGAACTCAATGGTCTGTAGTCTCAGTCTTAAGTCTTAGAGGCTGGGAGAGGATGGCCCACCCCTAGTGAGCTATTCCCTTGGGAAATGACAAAAGGGAGTCCCTTCCTGGGTGAAAGGACCATCCTCAAGTAAAGGAGAGTGGGCAGAGCCCTTTGCAGCTGCAAGCGAGTTGCGCAGGTTTGCTGTTTTGAGAGGAGGAAAAAAAAAAAATAAACCGTACTCATATTTTGAAACTGCAGGGTTTTTTCTAAGTACAATTTCAAAGTTTTGATTGGTTTGTGTCTTTCTGCCTATCTTTATTTCTTCTATGCTACCTCAAAATGAGCAATTAAGTTGCCTATCTTAAGCCCTGCTGGACCACAAAGCTCCACTGAAAATGGACAAAAGGGCAGTTGCTGCCCAGGCTCACATTCTTTGTGTCTTTTTTTCTTCACATGGATGAGCTCAAAGATTTAAATGTCTCCAGGAACCCACATGCGTGGGCTCGAGTCATTTCTCTATCAGCACGTGCCTAAAGGTATGGCCAGATTCACTTGCCAGGAGTATAACTGTCAAGGTGTGTAGTTCCAACTAAGAGTGGGGACACATGCCTATAATCTTAGCACTGCAGGAGGCTGAGGCAAGAGGATCATGAGTTTGAACCCAACCTGGGCAACTTAACAAGACCCCATCTAAAAAAAAAGAGGTCCATGTAGTTCAGTTTAAAGGCTGTAGGTCCAACCCCCAGTACCCCTACTCCAAGTATCACTCCAGGATTTGATTGGTGCTGTATTTGGCATGCATAATACATGTCAAAGGAACAAATAACACACCAAGCAGAGCGTGTGAAACCCCTCTACCCTCCTAAAAAGAGAGCAGAGAATACGTGTAAGAGAATGCAAGAATACTGAAATTTCAGTGAGAATGCCTTTTGCCTGTGCATGTTATTTACTTGCACTAGACTTTGAATTCTAGTGCAGGTTATATAGGGGAAATAAATTGAACTCCCAACCTGCTTGATGTCAGATACACCAAGTTTGTGTTTCCAAAAACTGAAGAATGAATTTTAAGGAACAGTGGAGGTTAAGAGTAGGAAATATTTATTGAGAAAGAGAGAGAGCTCTTGGAGGAGGGCGACAAAACTGTGATTGGCCAATAAGGTGACAGGTTTAGCCCCTTAGATCATGTCCACTAGGGAAGCAGGTCACATGGAAAGTACACATGCAAAGAATAAGGACCTTGTTAGGAAGAGATGAATCAGGGGGTCTTAGTCACTCACCGGGCTGACTGGTATTGATTTATTATCTTATTATCTTGTTTATATTATTTATCTCTTGGGTAGGCAGGTAGGCTGGGTCATTTTCTCTTCATCGTGAGGCCTGGCCTCCAATGGATGTGCCTCTAGCCACAGTTGTGATGGGTTTTCATCCTCCTTAGTGACTCCTCTGAGGGCCTGGCCTGTCTGACTACCTGTAATATTTTTACTTAGCTGTCTATGACGGAAGCAGTCATGATGGCAACATGCACTGAAAAGCGGCTAAAAGGTAGTTGTGACTTTCCTGCCTTTCCCCTCTAGCTCCGCTGGCCACATTCCCTCCCAAGTAAGCTTTCACATCTGCGCAAGTGCCCTGGCCCCAGGAAGGCCAGCTGCTCCCTCCCGCCACCCTGGAGCAGTGTGGCGGGCTCCCGCCCCTCCATCCTGCAGCGCAGAAGCGCTGTCTCCCCGCCCCTCACGTCTTCCCCCCTCTTCTCCCCAGCTTTGGCTTTGTCTTCAGCAGAGGACAAGGCCCAAGCTGGGCAGGTAGAAAATGAAAGTGATTGTTTCTGTGTGGGAGACTAATAGGTGAAATGCAAGGGTCTAGGAAAGAAAAAACCAAACCCTCCTTGAGGGCGAGCAGTCACCTTTCAGCTCCTTAACTGCCATTGCCTCGGTTAAAAGATCAGCACAGCTGCTGTAGGCACATTAGAACATAGTAATAAGCACTATTGATAGTTAATGTGTAGTGAGTGCCTGGCATACAGCGTATAAGCAGATCTCTATGGGTGTTACACGTTGAGCACATTTGTTGCGATCTCTGCCAAGGCCTTTGAGTGTATTCACTCACTAGTGTCATACTCACAGTGCCCCTGTGAGGTCCGCCCATTATTATTTCTTGGCGTACCTAAGGAGACTGGTGCTCAGAGAGGCTGGTATACTGCCCCAGTTACAAACAGAAAGCAACATCCGAGAATTCAGAAACCCCTGGTAGACACCAGAGCCTGTGAACTGTGGCATGGAGGATAAATGGGACCAAGAGCTTTTCCAGGGGAAGAACTGGGAGCACTGTTGGTTCCAGTGACCTGTGGGTGGATTCTCGCTGTTGGTAGGTGGCATTAGTAGCTGTCTATAGAAGGAACCAAGCCTTGGAGCTTCTCATCGGCAGGAGGCAGACCCAAGAAAGGACTAATCCTTACAGAAAATTGTGTATAGTTGCACATAACCCACTACTTAGTGTAAACAAGCTGTCCCTGGTGAATGGACTTGCACAACTCCAGTATCCAGTAAACAATTATTCCTTGAAGTGTTTTTTTTTACTGGGGTGTTTTGAAATACCTCATCAGATGCAAGAAAAATGAAGAGAAGGATTTCACTAACAGCACTCAAATATACTCAGCTGGTATACTTTAAAGTAGCAAGAGGTAAAGAAACTAGGAGAGTGTAAGTCCGTTGAATTTTTCCCAGTACTTCTGAACTTCCTCAGGGTTTCACTAGCAGCCAGCTTTCACAAGACTTCAGATTCCTGTGTTTTGTCTGGGTGAAGCTATTTGTAAGACAGTGTAAAGTATGCCCCTCTCAGAAATGTTTTCACCTATGACGTGGAAATCTCTGAGTCCTCCTGACGTGGGTGTGGAACGTGCGTGTGGAACTGAGGAAGCTGTAACTTGTTTGGCTCCTGGAGATAATGGTCTAAAAAAAATGTGTGTTTTGTTTTTGTTTTGGTTTCTACTCTTTTCCTGCATCAGTCCACAGTTTGGAAAGAGCTGTTGTTAGCCACCATCGGGGAGCAGTTCACAGACTGTGCCGCAGCAGGTAAAGAGCCCCTGGTTCGGGCCGTCTGTGCCTCCTGTCTGTTTGGCCCCTGCTTGTCTCTTGCGGAAGTTTAGTCTTACGTGTTACACTCTCTGCATGCTTTGGAAATGTTCTCTTTGTAATTGTGAAGCTAGATTGTTTTTTATGTGATTGCAGTGTTTAGTGGAAGACGTGTGTGTATATTTACATATGTATACAGTCAGCTCTTTTATATGTGGGTTCTATACCCACAGATTCAACCAACCACAGATCGAAAATATTGGAAAAAACAGATTGTGTCTGTATTTAAACATGTACATATGTTTTTTTCCTTGTTTTTATTCCCAAAACAGTATGGTATAACAACTGCTGACATAGCATTTATGTTGTTCAACCAATCACAGATCAAAAATATATAGCATTTTATAAAACAATATGGTATAACAAATGTGTACATAGCATTTATGTTGTATTAGGTTTTATAAGTATGGAAAGTCCCCAATTTATGAACATTCAAGTTGCAAACTTTTACAGATTCGAACATTAGGAACATTCGTAGGTTCACACAAATCATGGAAGTAGCTCACGCGTCTGCCAGACGCCGTCACAGTGGTGCTGCTGTGTGCTCACTGGGCAGTGCGATAGTGGTTAGCGAGAGCCCAGGAGGTCTGGAAGCGAGAGGAAAGCCGTGGTGATGCGGAGTGGACTGACAGGAAGCGCAAAGCCATAACCATGGAAACAAAAGTGAAAGTAATTAAGAGATTGGACTGCGGCTAAAAGATGGTAGACATCACTTGTTCTTTTACATGAATCATTCAACCACTGGCACAATCCTAAAGACCAAGGGCAAGATCATGGAACATGAGATTTTTTATGCTTTACGTTGTATATTTGTGTCCGAGTTGTATAAGACTCACTTGGTAGGACTTAGGAACGAATCCCACATGGGAACCCATTCCTAAATCTGGGAATGACTAATGTAATCTAAAGATGACTTAAGGGGTAAGGCAGGTTCTATGCAAATACTTCGAATACCCATGGATTCTGGTGTGGAGGGGGTACTGTGCTAATTCCCACAGATACCAAAGGATGACTGCATATTATACAGAGTTCGCCCAAAAATGTATGTATCAGGAAAAACTTGTATAAACATTTTAATACTACATTTATTGAGACATTATGAGATTAATAGAGGTTACCTTTGGCCTCTGCAATTATAAGCGGTGTTCAAAGTAGTGGCCTTAGCGTCCAGATATTTATTAGTACGGCGGACTATGTCTATGAACATATATGCATCTATACATATTTCACTCCATAGTTCAACAGTACCCGTAGCCGTCTATCTAGAATGGCAGAAAGCAAAGGAAGCTTCGCCATCGGCCGGCCTCTTCACACGGTCGCGGCAGGTCTCCTCTAGCTGTTCCGTCTACTCTGGGAAGGGAACGTGCCTGCGATGTATAGCGGAGCTGGAGGTAGGCGCACACCCCTCTCCCTCCCAGTCAGCTGCCTCCCTTCCATGCGCCTCCTGGTCCTGCTGAGGGGACGGTGCTCCCCACTGTCCCACAGCTGGGGAGAAAATGAGACTTCGGAACTTTCCTTCCGATACTGAGAGGACTTCCAAGAGCCCTTTTAGGCCCTTTTCTGTGTTTTGTTTTGCTTTTTGGAGTTCTGGGAAAAGAACCCAGGGCCTTGAGTGTACTAAGCTGAGCCCTTCTGCCAGCCTCTCTATAAGTGCTCTTTGTTTTGCTTTGAGCTTATTGTGAAACCATTCTAAGAGAAATTAATTGCTATTGAAAGGTTTGTTCTCTTCCTGGGTACCTCCTTCTGAATGCTCCTGAAGCGACATTTAGAATAATATTTTTTTCTATTCAGCTCTCAGCTAGTTTTTTTTAGAAATACGCTTTTACTTGTTAATTTTTTGCTAGTTGGTTGGGTTTGTTGGCCCTTGATCTCTTAGCTGGGACTGCCTTGGAGTGCCCCTCCTTCCTGGTCCTGTCACAAGTTCACATTCATCTCACTAGCACTTCAGTAGTTCCACTTTTCTTTTGCTTATGCCTTAACCACTTTTTATTCACTTATGACAAATCATAGGTTAAGACAAATTGTCTTAAAAATATAGAGTCCTTCGGTTTCAATAGGAAGTCATTAACAATTTTATAATATGCAGCCAATTTTATAATATGTATCTTATATATAACTGTAACTGTATGAATTATTCCTGTTTCCAGAATTAGAGAAAATAGTCTAAGTAATAATAAATCTCCAGTATTGTGTAAAGAAGGCCAATTGTTCTGTGGCTGACCTAGGAAGTGAGAGGACTGTTAGCTGTTAACTGTTAGCTCTTGCATTAACTTGCAGTGCCACTTGAAGCAAGGCAGCTAATCTTTCTGGACCTTGTTTCTGTCATCTGTAAACAATGACTCCTCCTGTCATCTGTCTGTCTTATGCTGCCTGTACCCAAAAGTAATCCATGTTTTGCTGGTTGATTCTCCTTACGAATATCGCGTTTGCTGATGGACCTACCTTTGTGTAAGAGCTGGGATCCTTTTTATCTTGACACTTGTGAAAGAGCTGTGCTCTTAGCAGTGCCTTGTTACCAAAAACAAAGCCAAAGTTTAAAAACATGACAGTTTGGCCTGTTTAGCATCCATCACTTACCTACTGACCCAAAGACTCCCTATTTTTTGTGGGGACAGGGTCTAGCTACATATTCCAGGCTGGTCTTGAACTCACTATGTAGCTCAGGCTGGTCTCAAATTCACAGTGATGCTGGGCACAGTGGTGCGCGCCTGTAGTCCCAGCTACCTGGGAGGGTGAGGTGGGAGGATCGCTTGAGTCCAGGAGTTCTGGGCTGCAGTGCGCTGTGCCGATCGGGTGTCTGCACTAAGTTCAGCATCAATATGGTGACCTCCCGGGAGCGGGGGACCACCAGGTTGCCTAAGGAGGGGTTAACTGGCCCAGGTCGGAAATGGAGCAGGTCAAATTCACAGTGATCTTCCTGCCCCAGCCTCCAGAGTACTGGCATTACAGTCATGTGCCACCATCCCCGGCAAACCTCCCTCTTTATGTGATGCTTTTATTTTTAGAGAAATTTTTTCATTGAGAAAGTGTACTTTTAAAATATAAATTTAAAAATAAGAAACCTATACTTAAAACATTTTTTCTTAAATTTCTGAAGTTGGACATGATCAGATACAGTGTGGGTTTGGGAGGGATCTTTTTGTTTTTACTGTGGTACAGGTACAGGAAAGTTGGTACACAAATATGTAGGGATTTATTAACATTGACCAAGTACTGTATATCCCTGTGACTAAACCCTAGAATCTGCCCTCGCCTTCCTTTCCCTCAAAGGCGGGGGCCACCAATCCAGCTTCTGCACCACAGCCTAACTTTGTCTGCTTTTGAGCATTTACGTAAATAGAGTCATTTAGTTTTGAGTCACACACATTTAGCCAGGGTCAAATCCATTTAAAAAGGAAAGAAGGAAGACAAGGAGAAGGGGAGAAGAGAGAATGGAAGAAATAAAGGAGTTATTTCACTGATGATGATGATCTGAGTAGATTAGATATGCCCTCACTTAAATCACACTCAAATATCAAAATATTTTAACCTCCAGATCGTTGGAAGCACCAATGACATCAATACTTAAATTTATAGATGCTAGCAAATCAGGCAAAGCATATTACCTAAAGCAAAATTTCCTAATTTTGGTAATACTTATCTTTCCCCTATTACTTAGCAGTGCCAAGGGTGCAGGTGCAGAAAGCTGACCCTGTTTCCTTAATGCCTCATGAATAGGAAAGCACAGGCATCAGAAGTCTGTTCTTCTATTCTCTGCTGATCAGTTTCAACAGTTGCTACAAGAGCACAGATAACAGTAGCATAGGCCTGACATCCAGCCCCCATCCTCAAGTGTATGTACAGGCAGCTGCAAATCTAGAATTTCACGTAAAAAACAAAGCCCACATGCATCAGTATAGGTAGAGGTAATAGATGCTTTAATGAGCTTTACTCAGAAGATAAAAACTCTTACTCTGGTGCTAAGGGATGGTCCTTGGTTCTCTACCAAGAGTTTGCTATAACCAGAAGCGGGTTGCTAAAGGGAAGCACCAGAGTGCAGGAGGAATGACTAGGGAAGCAACAGACAAGCAAACCACAAAAAGCAGATGTGCACCTGGGAACACACAGTCTGGGTCCAGTGAGAGTTGGGGCAAATGGCATTAGCCTCCCCAGGTCTCCAAAAGTTTGGCAGAAGTCTGGAGAAACTCTTACTGTTCTTAGCAAAGACAGCCAGGCATCTAGGAAAAGTTCATTTAAGTTCACTTGGCTTTTAGAGGGCAGGGAATTATGCAACCCGTTTTAGCAAAAGTCTCATCAAAGCAGAGTAAGAAATAGAAAGCTTTGGTAACATGTTTAAAAGGGTAAAATTACTTATCTGGAAAATGTGTTTGGCTGGAACACTTTGTTTATCTACATCCTGGATAAATGTGATGTGACCGCCACAGCTTTTGTGTACTGATTTGCTGTTTGCCAGAGATTCCCCAGAGAAACAGTTATTTATTACAGGTTTTCATGCCACCTTCTTTACTTCCCCATCTTATCCAGAACTTACAGGTAAAATAAATAGGTGCTTAAAACTAACTAGGCTTGAAATTGTAGCTCATATCTTTCTCTTTGTCCTGTCCTCCCTGCAGATGACGAAGTCATAGGGGTCAGTGTCAGTGTTCGAGACCGAGAAGACGTCATCCAAGTCTGGAATGTAAATGCCTCATTAGTGGGCGAAGCGACTGTTTTAGAAAAGATCTATGAACTTCTGCCTCACATATCTTTTAAAGCTGTGTTTTATAAACGTAAGTGCTTCATTTCCAGTTATTACTTCCTAACTTACCCTGTCATACTTTAAAAACAGACACTGTGTTGCAAAATGAGGTGATGACAGAATCACTTACAATTCTATAATTCAGAAAATAAGTAAAACACATTTAAGTGTGTTTTTTAAAAAGTTTAGTCTGTTCTTGCCTAATCTTGTGTATCACAAAATCCACATCATATTTGTTATTGCAGAAATTTAAATGTGAACTTAAATTTGTCATTCTCAGAAGAGAAAAAAACAATTGCATTCTGTAGGAAACAACAATAACCACAATGTCATTATGTGAGCTGGCAGGTAGATATTCAATCATGCCTTCATGAGCAGAGTTTTCTAATGTATAACATCTGTATTTGTGGAGAAAACTCGTTCAGAGCACAGGCATGATTGAATGTTCTCCTGAAATGCTAATACTTCCTCATTACTGGTGCCTGTGACACAGAATCTAAAGAGAATTCACGCATCATGGTGAAATGTTAACCCTGTGAATAGGTGTGTGGACCCATTGTTTGCATCATGGTTCATGTTCATTGCCTTTATGTGCTCTTTTGAAAACAACCATCCTTTTCATAATGAAAACATCTCAGCACTGTTAAACCAATGTTTGGTGGATCAAGCTGCAGATTATACTTTGAACAGCAAGTTTCAGAAAGGGATTGACAGCCCTACACAGATGCGATAAACTTCCTGTATCCCAAACTGTACCTGAAGTCACTGATTCATTTTTAAAAACTATGGTATTTCATCAAATCTAAGTTGTTCTTGATGATAAGATGCCCTGTTATTCTAGTATTACTAAGAGAGAAAAACAAATAGACATTGGTCATTCAAATACAAAAGGGAGGTAGTGCAGGCAGGGAGCATCTTAGAATTGCAGAAATGCACTACAGTAATGTCTCATTTTTCTCAACTGCTTGCCAGAAAAGGGCTTAAAAAATCAAATTTTGTTTCATGATTGCCCGAGTATGATAGCAGATATGAAAACTCAGGCCTCCCTGTAAGGAGTCCCCCAATCACCAGCTAGTGATTCAGGCTTTACAGAGACTGATCTGGCCTGCTTCAGGAGGCACTGGTCCTCTGAATTTTAAATGAAAGTTTAAATTAAAAAATGGGGATATTTTGGCTATGGGGTATGCAGTGTGAAAATTGCAAATTTGTTGATCCATTTTTATTTTTTAGGGATATGTTAATTTTATTCACCTCAGATATTAATTACAAAAGGAGATGTGATTCAGTGACATATCTAGATGGGCTTTTCCTTACCCCTTTGAAGACAGTCCCACACTTGACCCAAAGGGGGAGAAATGCAGTTGGATTCTTTAAGTCAGGCACTCTGGACTTGTGTCCACTTCAACAGTGTGACCTTGAGCACAGGTCACAGTTTCCTGTCCTTTACTTTCTTATCCTAATATTGAGGAAGTTGGTCTTAGATGATCTCCAAAGTTCCTTCCACTTTAGGATTCTATGAATAAATTTCCACGGTACACACTAGTTGGCAGCAGTTTAACATGATGTGTTTGGTGAGATAATTAGGCCACAGAGCAGTGAGGCTACTTTTCGGGGCTATGTATATCAGGCAGGCCTGACCGAGGGTGGGGTAGCGATTCACCACTTAGCTATTGTGACAGGTGGGAGAAAGAAACAGAAGAGCCCAATAGGGAGAAAGTTATAAAGTGGCCAGTTGAATCAAGCTGAACAGACACCCTAAAGGTAGATGCCGTTGTCACGCTTGTGAGCAATGGCAACAGGTCTCAGCAAAAATCCTAATTTAACACCTCAAATTAACATTTAAAAAAACTCAAAGATTATTCAAGTAGAATTTTGAACTGGGAAAAACAAGCCATTCTCCTTATTTTGCATAAAGCAGGCAGTCCTTTACTCAGCAGGGTTATATACCATGCGCTGCAGAGTAATTTAGAGAAATGTGGGCTGGGCAGAAATTCCTTTCACAGCATGATTTAGAAAAGGCCAACTTGTGCTTTTATTTTGTCTTGTTAATAGCATCCTGGTATAACTCATAGAAGCTAGGTAACTGTAGACTTTCCATGTAGAAATAATCCTGGCATATTCAGTCATGGCGTCCAGTGAATGGAAAGGATTGTGCCATTATAAGTTACGTGGTTTCAATATCGACTAAATATTTGAGTAAGAAAGTCAAAGTACACACACATACAGCACACACATACAACACAACACACCAGTTCTGTTAAGTTCTTCAGAACAGCTGAATTACAAAGGTCTTTTCCTATGTATTGTTTAGAGCAGGAGTTGGAAAATCAAGACCCTCATGCCAAATCTTCCCCTCCTCCATTCTCTCCCCCTCTTTACCTGTTTTTGCGTGGGTACACTAAAGAACAGATTTTAAATGTTTAAATAGTTGGAAAAAATCTGGAGAATTATAGGTTGTGAAACAGGAACACTATTTGAATGTCAGATTGCAGTGCCCATAAATAATTTTTTTCTTCTGATGCTGGGGTTGGAACCCAAGACCTTATAACACTAGGCAAGTGCTCTCCCACTGAGCCGTGTTCCTACCCCATGAAGTTGTATTGGCATATACAGATGCCCCCTCATATTTATACTTTTATATCTGCTTTAGTGCTGTAATTGGTGCCACTCCCAGATGAGGTTTGCTGCCTCCTGTCTTGCAGGGCTTCCCGGAAGCTGGCAGATTGGCACCTGGTGCTCAGACAAGGCGGCTTTGAATGGTCTGCACCACTCTCTCCTTAGCCCGTGGACCTTGTGGCATTTCAGCAATGGCTGCCCTAAACTGTCCCCCACACCCAAAAACAAAAATGTGGATAGCCCATGTCTCTGGATTTATAATTTGTAAAACAACATAGCTATCATTCTATGGCTCCTCTGCCTGAAACATATTTTACTACAGACCAAAGCTGCTTTTTGTTTGGTTTGGTTTTTTGGTGGTAGCCCTGGGGGTTGAACCTTCACCTTGAGTGTATCTCCAGCCTTTTTTTTTAATTTTGAGAAAGGGTCTTGCTAAATTGCCCAGGCTGAACTTGAACTTTCCATCTTCCTGCATCAGCCTCTCAGAGTGCTGGAACTATGGTCATATGCCATCACACCTATCTTCCCAATCCATGTTCTTATAATGTCTGCCCTAAAACATTGTTCTTAAAAACAAAGGACAAAAGCAAAGTGAAATATGGGTAATTATAACTGTTAGAAATGTTTAATTAAATTAGGTCAGATTTAGGCCACTCTTAGGAATTTGACCAACTCATAGTAATTCTGGGAGTTATGAGGCACATCTTCCCTGATGTTTTATCCAAATGAAGAGCCCTGTTGAAATACACTGCAAGATGATCTCAAAGAACACCCAGCAGTAGGGTGCACAATGTAGTCCTTACCAAAAACAGAGAGGTAGGAAGGGCTTCAGAGGCACAATGGCCCAGCCATCTGAATCTTCCTAGAACAACATCCGCTGCCATTGAGGTGAGGGTGGAGACAGAGCACATAGGACCTTGACTCACCCCAGGCTTTCTCAGACCTTGCTTCATAGTGAGAGTTAACCAATCCTGGAAGCGAATTCTCAAACTTGGCCTTCTGCCTTGGGAGAAATGTTCTATGTTTCATAGGTCTCCCACTTCTTGTCTTCCACTTACATTTTTTTTTAATCTTTGAAAACATTTTGATGGTATAATTTTTTATCTTAAATTTCCTAATTATCAGCAACTTTGCAAGACAGATGTGGGGGGTGTGGTTGGGAAAAATAAAAGACCCATCAATCTTATGGAACTTAATTTCCCACAGAAGATGTTGAGAAGGGGGAGGGTATAGTTCTTATCACCCTTGTGTGGTTCTTTGTTTTGTTTTATTTTATTTTATTTTTGTGTTATTTATTCCCGAAGCGAGGCTTGTGAGTGGCTCTGTCCCAGGGAAGATAGGCCCCTTTTCCCATGGATTTGGTGGGGTGCACTTGCCTGCGGCATTTTCCTGGAGCCCGACATACTCTCTTCATCAGCTTGCGGGGATGAGTCATCCTCTCCAGCGCAGCAAGCAGAAACAGGCAGCATGCCCATTGCTTGTTTATTCCTTGTTTTAATTTTCATTATTACGTTTCTCAGGAAATGCACGCCTTAGCTAACAGTTACTGGCAAAAAAGGTATTTGAGTTCTTGCCAAGATTTGGGGAAGCTAAATGAGATGCCTAGAGGAGGGTTGGCCCATCCTTTGCTTAAAGTTTTCTTTCCTTTTTTTCTTTTTTGTTTTTTTCTGTCCTTTAGCCCATGAAGAGCATCATGCTTTTGAAGGTGGACGTGGAAAACACTAATTGCACTCTGTAAAGAATTCTTTGTCCTTTGCTGATTGGTTTTGGAAACGGTCTTAACAGGAGGGAGAGTGAAGAGAAGACTTGCCGAAGCCCGATGCTGGTCCATTTAGAGTGGGTTTCTGTGCTTGCAGATTGGGCAATTAGGACTCAAAGTGGCAGGTGGGGTAGGGGGGTGTTTATGTGGGTTTCTACCGTCATATTACTTGCTTTTAAAAAAATATATATATATATATTTAGATTTCTAAATTCTCTGTTCTATTCACGCAGATTTTTTTCCCCTTTAAAATTCCTTATTCAGGCTAATTATTGTTTTCTACACTCGCCTTTCATTGAAGCACAAGAACTTGGTTTTCCTTTCAGTAGCTCTGCTGTACCCACTTAATGAGAATACGCATAATCATGACAGTCCAGCTTTTGAAACCACACTGTACCGGGAGGAATACTCGCTCAGTGAAACCTGTCTTCTGGTTATTTGTTGTGACACATTTCTACATGCTGTGAGCTGGGCATTGTTTTTTTTTGTCCCAGGGAAAATAAAAACCATATTTAACCTGATTTTGCACTGACAGTGAGCACATCTTGTTATTTTTCCTTTACAAAATAATTTTTACTGATAAAGGAAAAATAATACTTGGTTTGGCTAACATAAAAACTATTATCGCAATTAAGTGCCAGGATCAAACTCGAAGTATTTGGAACTTCTGTGGAAATACTCCTTACCAAATTCTAGATTTGGCCTTTTCAGGGGAAGTCTTAGAGCAGCAGCCAGGGATTTCTTTGAGTACAAAACTTGGTATTTCTGATTTAAAGAAGAGGTGTTATTTTTTTCACTATTTAAATTAAACTTACAAAGATTGGGTGTGCTTACCCACTTACAACTTTACAAATCAATTATAACCCACTCTCTTTCCCGCTCTTATTATGTCATTTCTGATAATCAGTGGCCTCTCCAACCCGGGCAGCTTCCCCTTCCATCTCATGTAGGAGGAGGGAGTCGAATCTTATTTCCAGGATGCATGTGAGCATTCACAAAGTTGAACTTGGAATGCCTCCTGTCAATACTAACTGTTGGAATTGTCTGTACATAGTGTTACACCACCAAAGAAGTGCTGGTTTTAGTAGGAGGGAATAGCCACCCTCAGGAACACTAAGATCACTCAGAATACGCCGTGTCCCTCTCTTGACTTTGCCCACCTTCTGGGTGCTTTTACCTGAGAGAGCGAGCAGAACTATTGGAGATGCCTCCTCCTGTTGGCTTATTCTTAGAGTCGCTGGGATTTGTGCGTGCTTACACATTTCTCAAAAGAGTGATGGATGCATTTAGGATGTCACTGCACCCAGGATTTTTAATTCCTCTTGCAGTGGTGACCAGTAGAGAGAGAGAGAGGCAGGGCTACTCCATGCCTCCCACATGTGTTTGTAAATAAAGTTCTCCTTCAAGCCTTGTAAATGACTTCCAGCAATATCTACTTATAAGTGTTGTGCCCTTTCACTGAGTTATTAATCATATCAACCATAATAATCAGTCATAATTTTCAAAACTGCTTTTTTTAAACTTGAGTTTCTTCATCAATTTCAAAATGAACTCTTAAGGATACAGGGACCCTTTTGCAAAAGCCTAGGAGTTAATTCTCTAAACAATGTACATTTCTTTAAACATTCAACTTGTTTTAAAATTTTTCTCGAGGATTTTATACAAGTATTCTGGACATGAATTGAAATCTTTTTGTAATATAAATATTTTTCTGGTAAATTAGGAAAAAAGGATATAATTGACCATAATAATTGTCATATATATTTCCACAAGTAGATGAATTTTGAGGCATTTTTATTTTTGAACATTACTTACAGCTTTTATGATGTTGTGTTCAACTTTTGCATGTATGAAGCTTTTGAAGTAAAAATAAAATGAAATAAATAGGAATATTAGGCTCATGTTAATGTTTTCTAGTTTCTGTTGTTTATGATCACGGAACCTGACAAGCTCACACAGTAGATTTTTGTCCTAACGAACTTCTGCAACTATTTTTGACCCTTTGGAAAATACCAGCTGTGAGGAGGATTTAATTTGCCTCATGTCAAGAACCTATCATCTAAATTACTTGAGTAGATTTTGTCAGATTTTGCTTTGAAAATTGTTTTAATTGAATATTTAGTCATAACAGACTTTGTATGCACTAAGCTGATTTAATCAGTTTTAAAACCTCTCATTACCTCCTTAGATTAAAGAAGCTAATACTCTTTGAGATAGGAGGAAATCTTTTGCGGGGCATGTGACTATTGGGGAGGTCCACCCCTCACGGCCAGTGCTGGGGAAAGTGTAAACTTCCTGTAAAATCTGGGTCCTTCCAGCCAAGTCCTTCCCAGGCAGTGTGTTTCACACAAGGAGTCCTACAGAAACCAAAGAGCTCACCCTCTTGTCTTACAATTCCTCAGAGTCTGTGAGGCAGATCCAGGAAATCTGATGGAAGCTAATGTGGTATCTTCTCCTCCCATTACTCCGTATTGCTGTATCATAAATGCTTGCTTACACTGGGAAAGTTTCACTCAATTAAGAACAAATAATACCCCTTATAGCTTGTCAATGAAGCCTGTCAACTGTCCTTTGCAAGCATTTTCTGAGGTGTTGGAGTACTCAAGTTTAAGATTTTCTCCTTTACTCCAACTTTCTCTTGTTTTTGAAATGACATTACAGTTTATAGCAGATGTGTACATGTAATATAACATTGCTGTTACATTCATGGTATAGTTGATAGAGAAAAACACCGAAGGAAAACACGATCAGTAAACTATGAGGGTCAGTTCCCTGCCTACCTTATCCTATCCTCACCTTTAGTGGGTGTCTGCACTGTGCACATGGTCACATACTTTATGGTTGAAAAAAATACTTCAGTCGCAATTGGGTTCAGTAAACATAGTACGCACTCTCATAACTAAGCCTTGACTGAATTTGTCCCTCAAAGAGGGACGTAGGTTTAGCAAGCAACATGGCTGGGCATTGGTCTGTGAGCTCCATCCTGGCTAGGGCTTCCTGTAGGGAAAATCCTCACATCTGCCAACCTAACCTCACCAAGTCACCCTTGTCAGCACTAAATATCTGATCCAATCCTGGCCATAGATGTCACACAATCAGACATCTGCTGTAACCAGCTCCTCATCCTTGGTCGCTTACTCTCAGGAACTGAAGTGGTGTTAGGTTTGGGGTCCGGAGATAACCACAGTACCGCCAAGAGGGCACCTCTCCTGGAGGAGCCCAGCTTCTGTACTGACGCAAACCTGACAACATTCCCAGTGAGCACTTGGTGGCGCTGCCTTCCAGGCAACAGTTCTGGGCCAGCAGCAGACTTTATCCAGCTATGTTTGTGGAATTAAGATCCTATCACATTTTGCTCTTAGGAGTTTATCAAAATTTGATTAGAAAGTGTATTATACTTAGCGATAGACATTTAGCACTCATACACCTAATAAAAACGTATCAAAGATAGAACTCTTAAGACATGCTTTGAAAAATCTCAAGTCCTAGGTCTCGTTGTCCCTATAAGCAGTTGAGAAGACAAAGAATAGAACAAATGTACATATAGGAAATACAGAAAATATTTTACCAAATAGTTGCCCAAAGGTAATAAATTAGGATTTGATTTTTTCTTTTAGTTTCCTGAATATAGAGCTTCTTTAAAAATATAAATCTTTTCTTATGTTATTTCTATGTGATTTCACTCATTATAAGTCAAAGTAGAGGACTGCCTGTCTATTGCTTATTTCTTAATATATTGAGCTCGATTACAATTCAGAGTTTGATGGCTCAGAACAGTGAACAGCCTGGATCCTTTTCTAAACAGCCAGCAAGAGTCAGAGGGTGAAGAGGAAAAAGACAGGAAGTGGGGTGCAAAGAGAAGTCTTCGGGACCCTGTGCTCCTGTGTAGCAACTAGATATGCCCCCCCTCTCCGCACCCGCCACACCATTTCTTTCAAGAAAAGAAATGCCCAAATAGGTTCCTTACCCATCGGATTGTGCTGTTCTGGGTTTACTATTATTTTTTACATACGTGTCAAGATCTAAGAAGACTTCTTAGTTAACTCATTAATGCCCCAAATCACCTTGTTTGGTGCAGACCTGACTTAGTTTTTAGAGGAAAGCTGAGGAACTTAGAATATGAGGGTGGAAGGGACATTTGAGATCATCTACCAAGGGTTTCTTGCCCCTTCACATACAGAAAAATTACTGGGGTGTTCACTTGTCACGCACATTTCTCCACCTCCCCTAGATGCAGGAGGCCTAAATATTTGCAGTTTTAGCCAGCTCCTCAGTGACTAATGCCAGTGGTCCTCAGATCTCACTGAGAATCCCTGATTTTATCCATTCCTTGCACGAAAGATGAGGAACCCCCTCACCCCTAAGCCCTCGCAGATACCCTGATGTGACTGCGTAGCACCAACAATCTTATGAAAGCTAGAGAAAACCATTACCATGAAGACTTCATGAATGATGCCCATAAATAAGAAGTTTATGGCTAGGACCACAGCAATCATAAGTAGCCCACCTCGGGAAGTCCATAATGTAATCTTTAATACAGAGTTGTGGCTTTTCTCTCTTATAAATACCATTTCAGCCTGTTAAGAGAAAAGAAATTAATGTTCAGAAAAAGTAGTTACTCCATATGTGCAGTAACTACTTTTCTATAATGTCTTATGGCATCTGGGGTTCAGCATCATTGAACAAGATTAAATGAATGTTATAGAGCTATAAAATTGCATGTAAAATAACGCAGAACTGTTCAGATGACTATCAAAGTAGCCTGGGAATGAATTTCCACTAAAATTAATTGTCACCTTCTAAATGTAGCTTAGCAAAGCTGTTACTAGAGAAATTTTTTTAATACACAGAAGTGTAAAAATAAAATAATTACTTCCCAAACCATGTAATGATAAGCAGAAGCCATTGTAAAGTCAATATTTTTTTGTTCATCATTGCTACTGAAATTTAGAGACCCATTGTATATGTGTGTGTTGAATGTGCCTTACTAGAATATCCAATAATATAGCCTTTGGATATTCTATGCTCTGTGTCCTTGAGAAATCATGAGGTTGCAGGAATTTGTGTTAAATGTTTTTGTTTGACTGCTGCCTGAAAAAAGTTGTCAAATCATTTCATGAAATGCAAGATTTCCATTTTCCACTTCTAATACTGAAGTCAGAGAATTTTTCTTGAGCTTTTGGAACATGTATTTCTTTGAGTTTTATTAAGTGGAAAACTTTGCATTGCAGAAAGATGAAGCAAGTATGAGTGCTTCTGAGTTTTCTGTAGAAATTAATGGTACCTGTAATCTTTTTATGTACAAAAAATAATTTTAATAACAGTTTAAGGAGGTAAAATGTTTAGTTTTAGCACTTTTAAATTGGAAATATTAAAGAACTTACAGCTTTATTTTAGTTACCTTGTGGAATTTCTGTTTTCAAATGCACTTACTTATTTTGTGAGCATCCATTAAATTCTTCCCAGATTTCTGAGACTTTAATCAGGTAATGTGGCTTTTAATAATTTCGTGATTCTGTTTTAAAATTGTTAATGCTGTTTTCTTAGTCTTTCTTTATAACACATCACTGTAATTTTTCATGTATCATGAAGAATTTAATTTCATTTGAATATTATATAAAAGAATTTCAAATTTAAACAAGTGAGCACTTTCCAGCCAAGATATCTAGCACCCTTTGTCCCAAATTTAAAGTCTTATCAGTTGCCTTGAAAGTTATTCATTCTTCAGAGCAATCTTACCTGTGTAAGTTGAACCAGGTTTATTTGCCTTATGTTTTGGATCTTCTTGTCCCCTCCCCATTTTATACCATCTGTGCCCTGTGTAGTCAGGGACCCTTCCACATCTGGCTACAAGCTGGTGTAGTGCCCTTCCTTTTGATCTGGTTTCATCTAGTGATTTGCTCAGTATTTTTAAGGTCAGACTGAAAACTATTCTGTTCTAGTTATTTTTGATTTTATATTGTGTGTTGTGTTTGATGTTCAGATACACGTGAAAGTTGCTTCTCTAAGTCAGTAATTTTTATTCCAGCCTTTTGCAGCAATAAGGTAAGACTAGTCTGTACTTTTCTTCCTTGAAAATGTAGTAATTTATGTGTTTAGTACAAAGGTTGATTCATGCAAAAGTTCTTGGAGTTTTCTAACCTGAGACTTCATTGCTATGAATTTCTGCTCCTTCCCATTGCAACTCGGATTTTTAAGGAGTGTGTTTAAGTGTTATTAAAATGTGCAGAACTTTGTGTTGAGATCTTTCTAATCTGTTGTCGCTAATCCTCGCTCTGTATTTGGGGTTTTGTACTATTGAAATATGTTTTTCATCTGCCAGGTTGAAAATTTCCTGCAGTTTTGTCAATCACATATGTAATCATACTAGGTTACAAGTATGTGTGTGGTGATCATAGCCCTGCTTATTCGAGCAGAGACTGAAACTTTCTCCCCAGCAGCTCTAATGTGTGCAAGGCTTCTAGTACCGTGCTTGGCGCACTGTGGGTTTGCTATGGAGAAGCAGCTATTTCTGTTCTGCACTTCTCCAAGGAACAAGCCATAGGCCTCATCTTGGCCTCTTAGAAAAGAAATCTGGTTTACTTTCATTCTTCTTCTTTCTACTTGACTCAGGATGGTTTTGTGTTAGAGGAAGCCAGTTACTCTTGCTGCTCTTTTGTGCTATATTTGGTCCATGTGATTCAGGTGTCCCCTCCTCAGCCAGGCAAAATAAATTTACTCTTCCTTTCGGGCTAATAGATTCCTTTCAAAACAAATGACTATGCCAACACACTCTCATTTCTTCTTCTATTCATCTGCAGACTTTCCTTTCTCTCACTGTAGGAGCAACCAATGCAAGATTATTCATGTGATGCACAATTAATTTTATCATAGCACATTTAATGAAATCTTTGAAGGACAGGACATAACATATAAAGACTTTAAAATTTCATAATACCTCCTTCTCATATTTGAGTCTGATTACTGCCACCATGCATTCTCTGTGTACTTTATCATCTGGTGGTTACTGATGTACTTTTTGGAATGTGTTCTCAGTTGTTTTATTAGCATAGATTCTGCCTTCCCACCTAATGTGGGATATTTCAAAGGCCAAGACCATGCATGCTTTTCCTTTCTCAGTGATTGTTTTAGTGCAATAATTGCTGTTTAAAAAAAAAAACAAATTTTAACTATTTTTTTATGGATGAATGTATTAAAAATTTCTGGAATCCTACGTAGGATGATAGGTCTTTTGTTACAGGAAGAAAAGAAAACAGTAGCATTTACAAAGCTCAGCAAGTTCAAGCATGTATCATTGAAATATATTTCTATTTCCCATCATCTAGCTGGGCTGTGGTGCTGACTAGCTTCTTTCTTGCCAGAGAAAATAAGTTTAAATCATAAGCATATTTAACTATCGGGCATAAATCATAAACTTGTATAATGATAAGCACATTGAACTCTGTACCATTTGTACAGATGGTATGGTTGAATGTGTGTGCTCCTCCCAGCAGTAAAGATGTGGACAAGCTCTTACTCCCCAATTTCCTCCTCAACTCAGGAAGCTTAAATCATTTGGTTTTTGCACAAATAGGATTCTATGAAGTATGGACCTAAAGGGAGGTTTCAGATCTTAGAAAACATGTAGGTTTGTGATTTTCTCTTAGTAGAGAAGGGTGATAGAAATAATAATGAAACACTTTTAAAGCAAAAATACGTGGTGAATTGTGACAGTTGCCAAGTTACAGAGAACAAGACTTGGGTGTTTTCAGTGTGTCTTTTTAAAAATGAACATTACAGAATCAAATAAAATTGTAGCAGAGACTTATGAGCCTCAGAGCACTGCCTAGGAGGCTGATTGTACAGACATGCTTTGAGATACAGCAAAGTTCTGACTGTAAGAAACAGTACTGCATCCTCACTGATACTTATTGCATGGTAAAGTTTTAACATTTTGGAAACCAGTAAGCATCGTATATTTACTAACTGATTTTATGAAGTAAAAGTTGTATTATAAAGGCACAGAAAGCCACACAGGACAAATGTGTAAATGAATTCTTACAAAAATACTTTTATACCAGCAGGTCAAGAAGTAGAATTTTGCCAGCCCCACCAAGGGTCCATTTCATGTGGGTGTCTCTCCTCTTTATTAAATAGTTCTGACCTAATCCCTTCCTTTTACTTTTGTCTGGCCCTATCACAAAGGATAAACACCAGTTTTATCATTTTAATTTATGGAAGCTCCTCTACTAATGAGCATTGCGTTCATAAAGTTTATTTATACTCCTTTAAATGATAAGTACAAAAGAACGTACTGTAAGCACTTGCCACCCCCCATAAACCAGGGCTTGGGACATCCTTTCCTATAGGGTACAGTTCTGTTCATAGGAATAATACCAATCCAATAACAGCTAGTATGGATTGAGTTCCGTGCCATAAAATGATTCTTCCCCCAACCGCTATGAGAGTGATGTTATTATTGCTCCCATTTTCTGTGGATGAAACTAAGGATCAAAGAGGTGAAATAACTTGCTCAAGATCATATATAATTACTCATGTGCAGAGCTGAGGTACATCTGTGGCTCTGTCAATCCTGCTCCAATGCTAAGCTGACTTGATGGAAATTGAATATTGGAATGGACAAGAGTTTTGAGATTTCTTATAAGAATTTCCTTTTCAAGAAAAGGATTTGTAGCTTTAAGACTAAGGTGGCAAAATCACTGGCCTAGTTCAAACTTGTCCTTTCTCAGATGAAGAAATTATTCAGAAAGTACAAAGAATTTGTTTAAGGTCACACAAGCCATATGTGTCAAAGTTGCAACCAGATCCCCAGATCTCTCAGCCGTTAAAAAAGTCAGCAATCTTATATGGAACAAGATAATCTGCCTCTTTTTTTCTGACCTGCCTCGCATGTGAACCGATTTATCTTAAAAGTAGTTCCCAGCTAGGACACACTATCCATTTGCTTATTTTCTCAAGGTTTTAACTGAGAATTTAAAAACTTATATTTGAAGCTTGCTTTTCTGTCTCACTTATTGAGTGCCCAATCTGTAGGCACACATGCCTAACACTGTTCTCTGAAGAATATACAAGAATAACACATTTGACTGGTGTGGATGGCAGGTGAAAAAGAATTACTGGTGTAATGTGTAGGCCCTTCAGCATATTCACGGCCAATTCTGGATTATCCCAGCACAGATGGATCATATAAAAATCCCTCTTCTGCTTCTTACTGATGACCTTTAACTGTTTGTGTTTGCAAATGCTTCTATCAGAGATTAGAGAAGAGCAGAGAAGGTGGAATTTGGTTTCTTGACAGACTATTAGGTGTCCTAGTCAAAAGCTTGATGTCAAAAGCTCCATTTAAAACTATAGAAAGACTGTAGGATTCTCTCTGAATTGGACCAAGCTAGGATGCTCAGCTTAGCACTGAATAATCAGAAAGAACCTGGGATAATGCAAAGAACTTAGTTTGGAATTTGCTTTATTGGGTTGAACTCCTTTTCGCTTGTGCCTTGAGCAAGTTGCTTACCTTCTCTGAGTCACAGTTTCCTCATCTCTACAAGGGAGAAGTAGCGCTTCCTCAAAGCGAGTAACATAAGAAGCACCCAGTTCATGGCACTTGCACTGGTTGACCGTTACCGGTGTATCCATACAGTACAGAGAGTGATCCAAGGAACTTTCCCACTTTGCCTTGGAGATATCTGTCCAGCTTACCTCATCTGTGGTCTCATGATTCCTTGGTGGCAGTTCTCAGGCCAAACCCACGCCGTCTCCCAACTGCTTGTTTATTGATCTTTGTTCTCCACCATACCAGAATGGGAAAAATAAACTGCAGTTCTTTGTACCTGGCTTCTGAGTCAATTTACCAAGAGCCATGTAAAGCCTGAATGAACTCTCCAAAGACATTATTGCCAACATACTCGGGAATATAAGCAGGAAGTTTAGTAGATAAAAATGTTTTCCAGGTTGAACCAATTCTTGTTGAAACACTAATGTCATATTGTCTACTGTGGATTGGAGATACTCACATTTGTCATTTCAGGATAATTTGTCATTTCAGGATAATTGTGGACAGCTCCAAGCGTTCCCTGTATTACATGCGGACTGTTTTAATCATGCACATCGTAAAGAAAAACTTGATAGACATTAGTATAGCTGAGATACAGACATGCAATACTGAATCAATCCGTATTTCACTAACAACTACGATTTGCTATGCACTGGAGATATAAAAATAAACAGATAAGACCCTGTCTGTGCTTCCTAGAGCTTATACTTTAGGAGCTTGAGAAATATTAAAACTGAACTACTGGACTATAAGTACAGGAAGTGTATTTTAAACACCTTTGAGTTCCGCATACCTGTCATATAGTACAAACTCAACCCATGGTGGAACGAGGCAGCGTTTGGATGTTATTATAAGCAGGGGTTTGGTTTTTTAAAAAGTCAAAATAGCCTTAGATTTCTAAAGCTGAGTGTTTTCACTAATCTCATTATTTTAACATTCTCTAATAATAGTTTAGACACTGGATTCAGTAACCACAAAGGCTGTTTATAATTTGTTGGCACTTTTCAAAGCATCTTTAAAAGCCTAGCGAGTCCCTGACTTGCGCTCTGTAATTCATTGTATCTTTACATATATACCTGAGAGGCAGCAATCATAAAAAGGCCTCTATGCACCAGCATGTTAAGTATGGGGATTCTTACACTGTGGAATGTATAAATATTGCTTAGTCTGTAATTTTTTAAAGCCCTGTAACTTCTTATAAAGCATATATAGCATCTGAACAAGAAATATGACACTAAGCCTAGGATTAAATAATATCTTGGGGCCACTACCTTATGTATTTTCAGCAGTTCAGGAACACCGCTAAGTGCAGGTTAACAAGACCAGAGCATCATAAATGAGCATCTGTCCCGTGACCCAGGCGGAGACCCCTTCCGATTATTCATTCCAGAAGCACGTGCTGACACTGAGTTCAGCCCTCTCGGCTCTCCACTCGCAGCGGTCTTTTAAGATTGGGGGGAGGTCAGATCCTCCCACCCCCGTGCTTTGCAGAGTGGTTAAATGTTTACTGGATCTTCCTTGCTTTGTGGTCCCCAAAGCTCTATTTTAACAATTAAAACAAAAAAACGGTTTAGGGGCTGGGCCAGCCAAGGAGCAGCCACCTCAGAACACTAGTGTGGAAAAGGTTTTAACATAAAGGGAGGGAAGTGTTTTAAATGAGAAGAGGCAGCTCAGCAGAGAAGAACTTGCTGGATTCAGCACCACCGCTGTTTCGCCCACTGACCTGGACTCGGCAGCCCAAGCTCATCCTTCCACTTCAAAGGGCTGGCTCTGAGCGGATCACACATTTTCCTTGATGACAAATTAATCAAACTTGATTTCTTGGATGAGACGGATACAAAAGGACTACAACTCCCCCAAGGCCCGAAAGTCAATACAGCCCTTCTGGCTCTGATTAGGGTAACAAAAGGATATCTGAGAGCCATCTTCCTCCTGCTCCCGGCTGTGGGAGGGAGCAAAAGCTAGCTGGGCTTGTAAAGGAGAAAAGCCTTATTAAAACACTTTTCAGCTGCGACCAAGTGCACAGCGAGCCCTCCTGACAAGAGAAAATGACTTTTAGAGATGCCCACCTTTTCTCAAGAGCAAAGTTTCCGCTTAGAAGAACTCAGAGGAAGTAGTATATTAAGCATCTGAAATGTTTATAGATCTAACCTTTTATGTTTCTGCTGTGAGGAGGAGTTTTAAAACGAAAAGAAGCCAGCCTGTGATATCTGGCAAATGTTAGTGATAACCTGAGTTTGGATAGGTAAATTTACTCGCAGGGAATTAAAAAAAAAGTCCCCAAATTCAGGGAATGCAGAGCCCTGTTCTCCAGGCCTGGGTCAAGGTGAAGGGAGAGGTGTGGAGATGCTCTGCTGTGACTCTGCCCACTCCTGCCAGAGCGCAAGTAAGCCTTCTGCTAAACTGGGGCTCACAGGAACTCAACGCAAACCCCTCTCAGCAGTTTGTCATCCGCCTGTTCTGTGGAGCATCCAAGGACATAGCTTGCATCCTTCTTGTGATTGCTCCGTGTTCTATATTTATAGAAGAATCACTGTTGCACAAAATATGGCCCCCTTACTGTTCTAGGGGTGCTTTTTGTCCTTCCCAATAAGACTTCACAAAATAAAGGGTGTATATTCCTTTATATCACAATTTTTAGAAGTTTTTTAGTCTGCCTTTTATGTGTTGGCAGATATACAAATCTACATACTGTGGGTTTCTGTTTTATACATGTGTAGAATCGACTTCCAGGCAGCTGTACCGCTGACAAGGGCCAGCAGGGACCATGACAGTGGGGGGATGGATGGTTATGGGTACCAGGGTCACATGGGCCCAGCTCGCATTTCAGGCACTCGGCGTGAAAATCCTTCCTCCACGTGTCTTCCTGATCCTGACAGGCAGTTTTCAAATGTTTGTAGCATTCCACGGTTTGTGATGCTCAATAATGTGAAGACGTATTTTCGATTCCAGCCATGAGCAAGATGCACTGTCCTTTTACCTCCTCCTGCGAGCTGGCTGCAGTGCTGTTGCGTGTCGTTCTCTGACCCGTGCAAGCTTTGCAGTCTTTGCAGCCCTGGTTGGGGCTCCAGGGCCAGACAAGGTTGCTGCCTCCCTGCAGCCGATCTGGTTCCCCAGCGAAGAACTCCCCCACTTTCTTGCAACGCGAGGCACCAGAGTTCTGCACAGCCTCCCCTCCTTCTCTGAGCAGCACATGTGGCTGTAAGTGCAGCACTGAAGTGAGTTGGTGGGAGGGGGGTGTCCCACACCCTGTCATCACACACGGTCCTTCATGGACCTCTGCTGCTAGGTAAAAGGATGACATTTCCACAAGTTTATCAGAGACCCTTGCTTAAAAAGCCCACTCCATCCCGGCACAATGGCCCACATGCCTACAAGCTGAGAGCTCTGGGAGGCGGAGGAAGGATTGCAAATTGGACCCTGGCCTGGCAACTTATAGACACCCATCTCAAAATAAAAAAATAAAGGGCTGGGAATGTGGCTCAGTGTGAAGGCCCTATGTTCAATCCTCAGTAAAAAAAAAAAACAAATCAAATCAAAACGAAACACAAGCACTCCGCTACTCCAGGGCTTTGCTGTTGAGGGATGGGAAAAAGCCCTGTGTTCTGGGGGAGGAGCCTGGTTTCTTCTCCAGCTTGCTCCTTTTGTGACCCTGTGGGAGAGGCCTGACAGTTCTCAGCCTCTGCTTGCCCACCCGTTCCACAGGCATAGAGAATGCTGCTGTTGCTCAGTGTGAAGGCCCTTTACCAACTGTTGAGCGCTGCTTGCGGCTGCTCTGCTGTCCAGGCCCTGTACACCCCAGGGGTCTGGTCCACGTAGCCTGCTTCTAAATACTTGGCTTCTAAAGAGTCCTAAAACCTTTTATTTTCACAAAAATTCTTTCTTAGGACAAAAGTAATAATACATGCTTATTTTGACAAATGCAAACAATAGCTAGCTCCCCACTCTCCTCCAAAATGATTTTTAAAATTCCTAATAGGAAAATTCCTAACAGGAAGCAACGGTGTCTGTGGACACATAAAGATGTGGAAGAAAACTGGGCTGCCTGTATCCAGGACTAGCTGAGTAGGGCAGAGGATACGGAGTAAGGAAGAAACACCATAAAGGAAAAAGAAGGGACAGAGAAAATAGGGCATTTGTGAAGAGACCCACCCTCTAGCCTCAGTGGTGGCAGAAGTCGCTTATTAGCCACACCTTCCCCTGTCTGTGTTAGGAACATCTTTAAAGGAAATGCGCCCTGCCTTTGCCTTGGGTGGGGGGCTCTATAGGACCTGTAGGGCCTCCCCAGCTCTGCACAAAGGGAAGGCTTGAGGACAGGTAAAATCCCTGCAAGAGACCCCTGGTATTTCAGAGTTTAGGTGGCTCCCTGCAGGTAATGCAAGAAGTCACTGGTCAGGGACATTGTTTATTTCACTCTTAAGAGGTAGACAGAATGTTAAAGAAACTTCAGTGCAAATGGGTGGTTTTGAATCTAGTGTTGTGTCTTGACTTCAAGGATGGTTTATGTCTCCTGTGCTCAGGAAGTAGAATTACAGGTACCAGGACCAGAGTTGTAAACCAGAAATAGTTTCCAGTACAACTTCTGCTCGATTTTGAGTAGGTGTGAAATTCCAAGAGTATTAAAACGGGAGCTCTTCTCATCTCCTGGTTAAACAGTTGCAGCTCTTTGCCCTTGTGGAGCCCCCAGGCAGAGCAGCCCTCAAGTGTCCTTTGAGGGTGGAGTCCCATCAGCTCTCCCCCGGGACGCTGAGTGAGGGGGAGTGTCCCTGGTGTTACTGTGGCTGGGGAGAGGAGTTCTGTCCCTGAGAAGGAAGGCATCAGTATCTCCAATTATGGCATGTCCTTATTCTAACAAGTCTCAGCAGTCACTGCAGCCAGCCATCGCTATATTTCATTTTAAACACAATTTAAAATCTCATATGTTGCCGACAAAAACACCTGATCAGCTCTAAGATCTAACTGTTGGGAGAACAGAATGAATTTATGTATAACAATACAGATTTCAAAAGCACATCCTGATAAAAGTATTACAGCGACAGATTTTATATCTCTGATTATTTTATTTACTTTCTTTTTTACAAAAAAATTGCTATGGTTGTCTATTTTTAAAAATTTAAAAATTCGCAGATTAATTTTTAGCAGAATAGGTAAATAAAGCACTCATCCCATTGGGTTCTTTTAAAGTTACTACCCATGGGTGCCCTGCTAGTGCCAGCCTGTGTGAGCCGAGCAGTGTGATGTGCAGGGCTCGGGCACTCACCAGGGACTGCCTTCCTATTCACTGGCTAGAGTCAGCAAGGCTGGCCAGGACTTAGGGACTCCTGCTAGGGTTTGCCACACAGCAGTTCCATGATGGCTGAGTGAACCATGGCATTGTCCCCTTCTTGGTGGTGGCCTGCTGTCTCTGGAGGACTGAAGGACTCAAGTCAGGCAGGAGACCATCGCTCCTTCCTGCCACCCTCTCCCAGGCTACTGTATGAGATTCCTAAGACCCAGCATAGGTCGGTCCTCTGGAGTCTCCCAGTTAAATAATTCCTTGGCCCTGGTCACCAGCCCAGGGAGGAGTCTGTCTCAGCGGCACTCTTGGCACTAAACAGGCCCAGACTGTCTTAGAAGGAAGCTACATCTCCACTTACCTTCACCTATGACAGGACTTTCTAAATCTGCACTTGCCACCTTTTGATTACTCAAAAGCAGCTGGGTGTGGTGATACTCGGGAAGCTGAAGCAATAACATTGCAAATTTGAGACCAGCCTGGGTACCTTAGTGAGATCTTGTCTCAAATTTTTAAAAATAAGTAAATAAAAAGGGCTGGGGATGTGGCTCAATGGTAGAATGCCCTGGGGTTCCATCCCCAATACTGACAAACAAATCCTGGAAAGAGATCATGGGCCCTGAGTCACAATCTCTTCTTTTGTGGCTGAGGGTACCAAGCCTAGAGAGGAAAGGCTCCTTGTTCAGGGTCCTAAGTCCTATGAGCCCCAGCAGAGGGGCTGGATCTCCACCTCCCTTTCTGTACCCACTCCCCTTCGCCCTGTGAGTGAGAAGCACATCCCTGCTTTCTATACTCCTCTTTTACGTTCAGAGCTCAATTTTTCCCATGCTTGAATCTTCACTGGGATCATTTTTTAAAATAAGAATTTAGCAAAACACTAAACAATTTTTAGTAGTTTATTACATTAGAGGTAAAGTAAGAGAGGGTCACCATGAGTACTATTAGGACAGCTTTATTAGAAGTAGCTGAAAAAGCAACTACAACACTCATAGGAAATACAGACCATGGATGACTTAACAGAGAAATTGTAGAGGCACAGTTTGATACAGGCGACCTAATCTGTTGGTTCTTTTCTTTGTGTTAACTTCATATTATTCTCCAGTTCTCATCCTACATCTTCCCAGTATAAGTGCAAAAAAAAAGAATGGTCTCTTTCAACACTCCCAGTAAGTCCCAAATTTGGGTAGCATTGAACAGCTCTGAAGTACCCACAGGAAATGCAGCAGCGGGTCCCACTCATTCCTGAGCAGAATAGGTTGCGAGGTCAGCCCTGAGTCAGACCAGGACCCTTACAGCTAGGGTGAAGGGGATGTGGTCCCGTCTCCACCCCACCTCCTGCTCCCTCCACAGGTGAGTGGCATCTCCTGGGAGCCAAACTGCCCCGCCTCAAGCAGTATCTCCTCCTGCCCTCCACCCACTTCCCTGCTGGACCTTCCTGGGCTCACCCCGGGGGTGCCCCTTACTGAGTTCTCTCTTAGCGGCCTGCCTGCCTTTAAGTGTGGCACAAAGTTGACTGTCCATCTGTCTGTCCCTCCCACTAGATTTGGTGAGGACAAAGACCACCAGAAGTTCCTGTGGCTGGCTCACAGCAAGTCCACAATAATGTCTGATGTGGAAATAACAACACAGTGACCTCTTGGGTCCAGGAAAGCCTACTTGGCTCAGAGAGCTTTGGGACCCAGGTGCTTTGTAGAGCATCTTAGTGACAGCCCAGGAGAGAGCTCAGGCATAGTGGTTCCGACCTCCCACAGGCCAAAGTCCAAGACCTTTCCTTCTGGCCTGGGGCAGGGTCTTTTGCCAGCTGCCTGGATCTCTAACCCTTGTTGATGTGGCTTTGTAGACAGTGTAATAAGTTTGCAATAAATCCCTATTTTGAAAGGACAACCTTGAACCTGGTTCAAGGAAGCAGATTTTAATCCACAAATAAACTTTTCTGAGAGCAAAGATGTACTTCCTATGTAAGAGCTTCAAAGATGCTCGAGGTAAAAAAAAAAAAAAAGTGTCCCTGACTATGTCTTTAGGGAAGTTTGCTTTGGAAAGAGAATCAAAAATGTAAAAGAAACACAGATTTAGGAACAACACAAGGCGTGGTTGCATCCAACCTTTGTTTACACCCTGCCCCCCAGTCCCAAGGGGACAGAGTCCTGTCTTATCCTGGGGCAGGGCGGCAGCGTCCAGGGACTCTGGCAGTAAGGGAGTACTTCCTTTCTTCTGATCAAGTTCAGGTGTGACTGTTCACAGGGTAGAGCCCCCCCAGAATGCCTCCTAGCTGTAAATGCTGGAAGGAAGCTGAAGAATCAGACTCCAGCAGCAAATGTGTGCCAAGCGTCTAAGAAACGAAAATCAGACCACTGCATTCATCCCTCATGGGCTGGGCTTGCAAATCATCTTCCCTCTCTTTCTGCCCCCAACTTCATTCCATGGAGCTGGTTTCTCTCTTATTGGAGGATTTCCCATGTGTTTGCTAAAGGGAAATCACCACCAAGACATCTGCAAAATCTCCAGGCTTTGAAGTATCTGCAGGAAACTCAGCAAAGAGAAATCCAGAGTTGCTTTGGGTTGGGGGATGTACTGTTTGTTTGGTTTGCTTTAAAGCAGCTGGTGATGAAGCCCAAACTCCATGTGCTGGCACCACCGGAAATTAAAGTGTCTTCGTTTCTCTCCTACCTGAGACAAGAGCTATTTAATGTTTTTGTTCTAATTCAAAGGAAGGAATAATACAAGTACGCATAGAAGAAAGTGTTGAATTTTCCCTTGTTCAGATGAAAATTCAGATCCTGGTATGGTTCTGAAGTACATGTGTGTGTTTTTAAATTCCTAATGATTTCAATATATGTAGCATTAAAAAATTTGCAAATTTCATCAGCTTATGTGTGTGTGTATGTGTGTGGTACTGGGAATTGAACCCAAGGTGTTCTCACTGAGCTACATCCCCAGTCCTGTTTATTTAAAATTCTGTAGGAAAACATCTTTCCAAATTGCTAAATTGCCCATCCTGGACTTAAACTTGTAATACAGCTACCTCAGCCTTCCAGAGTCCTGGGATTACAGATGTGCGCCACCATGCCCATCTTCATGTAATCTTTTTAGCAAACTGAGGGAGTTAGCTGGCTACCATGCACTGTGCAGGTGAATTGGCTGAGATAAAAGCAAAGGGACTGGCCAGTGTCACTTTGGCTGTGAGTGACAGATCACAGGACTCTTCCTCTCCAGGGGAAATGTGCCCTAGCTAATAGACACTGCTTCCACTTCACTGGGAGAGAGTCCCCACAGCCTTAGTCATTTCCCTCTCTGTATTACATTGCGGAGTAATTGTCCTGCTCACAGTGAAGGCCAGTGTTTGTGAGTCCACACAGAAGAGGAACAAGCAGTTAAGCAATGGCTGAAATACAACTAATAACATTTAACAGGCACGGCCTCTGTGCGGGATCCTTATAAATGACATGTGTTAACTTGCATAATCTCATAGGAAGCTTCTTTATCCAGTGAGGTGAAGTGACTTGTTCACAGTGACATAACTAGAAAGCAATGAGCCAGGATTCAGGTATGCACATCCTGACTCCCCAGCCCTGGCTCCCTGCCACACTCAGAGGATCTACTGAGCTTCAGCTGGACACCAGGCCCTTTTCATTGAATCGTCACTAGCCTCATTTTATAGATGAGGAAACAGGGGCTCAGAGTGCTTCAGAACCCAGACCTGAACTGGGCTGTCTGTCTCTTAGGCTTGTCTTCAACCCTCTTGCTCCATATCATACTAACGTGTCCCATTTAGTGTGCAATGGAGAAAACTGCCTAGTGCCTCACATTGCCTTTGAGGACTGGATTTTAGTGCCATGCCCACCCTGGAGGTGAGCGCCCTGGAAAGAGAATATACGAAGCTGCTGAGAGCCTCGCCCGAGGAGCTGAGCAGCCCTTGTGATGGCACATCTTATGGGGGTATCTTCAACTTTTGATAAGTGGGGAAACTGAGGCCAGGGAGCTGCAATGTCTTATACAAGTGATATTCTTACCAAGAGGCGGCATCAAAGTCTGAACAGAACTTACCCCTCACCTAGGGACCTGTGCACTTAGGATGGTGATAAATGTGGTTATCAAAGACCACTGGGGAGAGGCGTTCCTAGTTTCCATTTCAGGGCCGCCCCAATTTTACTATGATCCCTTTCACCTCCCTCCTTTTCTCCCTTCTCCTCCAGAAATGGAGAGATACTACCACCCACCTTCTTCACAAGAATTTTGTAAAGATTAATTGGATAATTGCAGAATAGTTCCTTGAGCTGCTTGAAGGAAAAGTGCCATCTAGAAGAACAAAGGAAAATAACAATAATAATTATTATATTTTAAAGTACTTATGAAAATCTCTGTGGGGGCAATTAAGAGGAGACCAGCTTGTACTTGTGGAAAACTCCCAAGTTGATGAGCTGCCCATATCCGATTCCACTGGGCTGATGGGGGAGAAATGGTGTCAGGGTGCAGGAAGGGAATGCAGGCAGGCAGTGGGTGGTGGAAAGTGTGAGCTGGAGCCACCCTGTCCTCTCTACAAAAATAACTGTGATGCCCTGGGTCAGGCATGCCGGAGGTGGCACCTGTCATGGCCCAGACTAGCCCGCATGAAGCCCTCACACAGTCCTCTCCAAAGCCTGCATTCTCTGGCATCCTCAAAAGAGAACTCACTTCTGGGCCTTCAGCATCTGTCCTATTATTAATTACTGCCCACTTAGCACAGGGACAGAAAGTGCCACACTGCCCCAGCAGGGTGTCCCAAGGACTTCTTTCACATCTGCCTGTGGACCCAACCAAACGCTGTGTATTTAGCGGTGGGCCTGGCACAGGAGGGAACTGCAATGCTGCAGACCAGTCTGGGCGCGTGCGTTCTAGGCTGTGTGATCCCTGGGCTGTACCATCTGGTCTGATCACACGGTGCCCTCTCCCCGTTCAGAGGGCCTGGGCTTGGCGGGCAAGATGTTCTCTTTTACAATCCACTTGCCTTTGATCTTTGAGACCGGCTTTCCCGCTTAAACACCTGGCTGCCCTGAGCCTCCGCAGCCATCCTGCACCGCTGTGGTCTGTCTTTGCTTTGTTTCCTTCTCTTTTCTTCTCCCAGCTTTATTTTTTATACACAGCTGGCCGTCATGCTGTGCGCAACTGCATCCACAGCCTGCTCATCATCCAGGAGCAGATTTTTTTCCCCTCCAGCCTATTCAGACAGGATAACCTCCCAGGCAAACACTTGGGCACCTTCCCATCTCTTCCAGCTTCATTTTCTGCTCACACCACCCCCTACCAACTCCTGCCCACCAAGCGTGAGCGCAGCCTGGCCCCTGACGGCAGAGCTTCTCCAGCAGCCATGTGCATACAAGTGGCCTGGGTCTGATTAAAATACAGGTGCTGGTGCTTAGGACCAGGTGGCCTTCAGATTCTGATTTCTGGCAGCTTTTAGGTGATGCTGATGTTGATCTATGAGCCATACATCAAACAGCAATGTCTTAGATTACTTTTGGAATAATCTACACACTTGCCTTTCCTAGTAAGTTTCCTATCTCTTCTCATTTCCCTTTACAAAATTTATTGCCCACAGAACCACTCCCCTGTCTCCAGGTGACTTTTTCATGTTCAGGTGCTAATCACTGATCAGAAAGCGGGACACCGAGGCAGAAGACTGTTCTGCAGACCAGGATACAGGATCTTTGTTGTGACCACAATAAGAGAATCACATTTCTAATGGCTGGGCGATTACTCTTTTTCCTATATGCTGGCAGTATTCTTCCTTGATAAAAGTTTTAAAAGAAGTAATGTTGCTGCTGATGTGACATGAGGTATTGGATGCCCCCCCACACCAGATCATGGCGATCCGTAGAGTTACAATCTAAACCTAAGAATAGCAGCCACTTACACTCAAGAAGGCTGGCTCTGCCCCTGTCACACTCAGTCCTGCTGCTGAGAGCAGTCCATTCCATTCAGACTTGAGCAAAGTAATTTCCATATACATAGTAAGTTTGTTATCATAATAAAAACGCTCCCATCAACAACTGGGTCCATGCCTGCCTCTTTAACAAATCCTCAAGGGCAACATTCAAGAAGAGATATCTGGAACCTATTTGAAGCAGCAGCTTGCCCTAATAGGGAATCTCTTTCGCGCCATCGCTTTATGGACTCATATTATTCTGAGATTGATGCATCCTGGTTAAGACGTGAGCTTCTGCGTCCAAGGCCCTTAGATTTGTATATGGTTCTATATCACAACTCCACCTTTGCTGTTTCACCTAGCTTTCCCCACATGAATAAGGGGTTTTGTTTAGGACCTATCACATGATGGGCTTTGTAGACACCACCTCTGTGTGTGTGATAGCTCTGTGGAGTCACTGGTATAATGTGGGGACCTGTCAGCGACAGAAAACCAGCCCTTGTCCTGGAGAGGTCTTCGAGGCTTCTGAGTCTCCACTATTTCTGGGTTATAGGATAGTCCTGAGAATGGAGTGGTTCCCCAGGAAGGAACTGATTCAGCCAGGACTGTGGGAGAGGTCTCTGCTCAGACTTAGAGCACCGGCTCCTGCCCATATGGTATGCAAGGTTATTTTAACTTGTCCATCCCCTATTGGCCAATAGAAATACTGAAAATTGAGCAAATTGCCCAGCAGAGCACAGCTCAAGAGTAGTGGGCCCAGATGTGCCTCACTGTGCTCACATGGGATCCAACCAAGCAGCCTACCCAGTAGCGTACACCTAGAGAGCGTGCACATGAGAATGCCCAGCGGTGTTGAGCATGAGTCTGGTGGGTCCCCCATGAATCTTAGCCTTCTCTGTCCATCTCTTGCGCTTGACTCCTATACAGATTGTTTCTTCACTGAGTTTGGTGCTGTCCCGAGTAGGGCTGGGGTGAGCTGAAGCCTAAACATTTGACCTCCCAATACCCAGCAGGGCCTTCTGGTGCTGTGACTCATGGTTTCCCGTTGTGCGCGGGAGTTTTCTAGCTACAGGTTGGTGAAGTATTCCAGGACAGGATGTTTACATCCCCTAGAGGAACGGGCATAGAACCAAACGGCCCTTGCTTGGCAACCCCTGCCTGTTCTTTGCAGCCCAAGGCGCCCTGCCAAACCGACTCAGGAGAGGAAAACATAGCAAGCACTGATGCGCTTCCATTTTACATAGAACATAATAAAAGTTCTCAGGATGATTTATTTTCCTAAGCAAGAAAATACAATGGACCCCATCCATTATTCAACACACTAATGATAACCTTTACTCTCTTGTCGAAGATGATCTAAAGTGGTGTTCACTTGAAGTAGGAAGAACAGACAGAGAACACACACACACCACTCACAGTGCCAGAGCCCTTGTGCCGTGACGGTGGGAAAATAAATGGCAGCGGAAGGGGACGAAAACTCAGAGGAAAATTGTCTTGTCACATTTTCAACATCCCGAACTTAAAAATGAGGGCTCTAATTTTAAGTGATTGACTAGAAAATAACCCCCATAAAAAGTGAATATATCAGTTGAGTGCATGCTTTATGATAATTTCTGAAAAATGTACTTATTTCAGGGGACAGTATTGAAAGCAGTGGGAGCAGAAGGCCTAGATTGTGTCAGTTCTCAAGATTGCTTTAGGTGTCCTGGTCAATGTGTGTCGCCAATGGGCTGGTACCCTGGAATACAAATGTCCTCCCTTTTCACCTAGAAAACTGTCCAAGTGCTTCCATTCCTGAGAACTGCAGTGAACAAGGGTAATGTAAAAATTTGTTTTGATTTCAGGCAAGTTCAGATAATGTGAAAAAAATTCACTTTCAGATAAAGGAAGACTTTTTTCAAAGAGAGAGTTATTAATTTCCCACGTTTAGTGATGTTATATATGTGCAAATGATTATCAACCAAAAAAACAGTACAAGAAACTTATTTTAGAACTAGCATCATAATTCAAATGTTATCAAATATAAAGCCATTCCTAAATTGTCCTTTTCTTCCAAGCTGTTTAAGTAGCTTGTGAGCCAAGTGAGCCTGTTCACAGAAAGGAGAGACTGCAAGAGCAGTCTGGAGTTAGCTGTATGACCCTGGTCTCTGTCTTCCAGAAGATTCTGTGTGTCAAAGAAAAATAAATTATCTTTTAAAATTGCAGGCAAAAGCTTTCTCTGATTCTCTTAAGTGATTTTTTTGGCTATGAGAATGTAAGCATCTCAAAGAAATTTTAACGGCTTCAGCCACTCTCCAAATATTTCCTCCATCTCGAGTCTTAGACTTATGAGTATGAACACCGGGCAGCATTTCTCAATTCCGAAGCCCAGCAGGACAGACTGTGTTTGGGAAGCATTGGGGCTTAGGCTGCAGTGTTCGTTGTTTGTGAAGCCCAGCACAAGCCAGTTAACCTCTCTAAGGCAGCTTATTATTCCGAAGTCAAATGTGAAGGAGTTTTGGTTGCTTGATTTGAAATGAAGCAGAGTATTCAGTGCAGGAGCTGGAACAAAGGACTCCTGCAGGAAATGTTGCCCTCCCTTCGAAACAAACAAACAAACAAAATCCAAATACATGTCAAAGTTAACAGAAGTAAACTGGAGAATTTAAGAAAATGCCCTCAAATAATAAATAGCCAGGTATTTAGCACAAATAACAGAAGGTCTGATTTTTATTCTTTCATCCCTTGAATAAATGTTGAGTGTGTATCCTCTAAAGCGCTAGCAACAGCTCCCTTCTCCTGCAAAGCTGGTGACATCTCTGTGCACAACCAGTCTTATCGTGCTTGAACTGTCTTTCTGGCAAGAAGAAAAAAGGAAAAAAAATCTAAGGATGATGGTACTAAAACAACAGGATATAAAATTGAACTCCTGGTCGCTTCTAGAGATTTCTAGAAGTGAGTCCTAAAACTCTGCCCTTATTTCTAAAAGGCCTTCTAAAATTCTTTAGGCTTAACTCCACCCTTCCCTACTTACAATATCCTGCTCAGGAGTATTCTAAATGATGCTAAGACTTTCCACAACTATGTCTATTTCAAGTCTGTTCTCAGAAGATGGAACTCCACAGAAGGCAGTTCACATGATTTTCAGTCCGAATCTATAAATAATTGGTGTATCCATTTTAGCCCCCAAAACTCCCATCTGGTTCTCTGTTCACACAAGACACTAGGCCGAATGCTTGGAAGGATAGTAATCTTGCAGCGCGTGAACACCGTGGGATAATTGTGATTATAATACATGTTCCTTGCTTCTGGCTTTTTGAGGACTGTAACTTGGACTTTCCCGAGGTGATTTGCACTGGGTCAGCGGCTGGATGGGGGGAGGTATCACTTGTAGGTGGGCATTGATTTCATCTTCCCCATTCCATTTCCTTGTATGTTTCCAGGCATTCACATTCTCATGGTTCAGGACCAGGCAGGTCTAACCTTGTCCTGTACCCTTTGCAGACTTACAGCTCCTGCCTGTGAGAGAGGCAGACGGATGCAGCTTGTTTGGGGGATCCCAGATAGAGTTTGGGGGATGGATATTAGAAAAATAATCTCTTTTGGGTGGTAAACTGAGAAATTTAAATTGGGACAGCAATGAAAACCCATACATGTTGGGAGGCAGGTGGGGGGGAGGCAAACTGTGATGTCACTTTTGCATCTGTAAGGAGTCATTCTGGAGAGTTGATCCGCGCTTAAGATTTCC
>PVLD010007115.1:0-94205 GCA_004027595.1 Dinomys branickii | reverse complement strand
AACTTGAAGTTATGAGGCTTCCTGGTTCCCCTGTATCTTCACATTCAAAACTTGTTCTGGGTGGGGTTGAGTTTTGAGACTGCGTTTTGTTCCTCTGTTTTCCCATTTTTGGGTATCAGATTCAAACTGTGGAGCTATAAATTCCACAGACAGTTCAGCAGGCAAAGGTCTGCTGCAGAGGCTGCTCCAATGGTTACTTGTCTTTGGGAGAATGTCCCTTAAGCTGTCTGCTGAGATTTCCGCTTCTACTCCCTACCCCAAGACCTGGCCGGGGCAAATAAACAGCTTGCCACCCCAGGATTCTTGCAGATAGGCCACTCAGGTGTTCCTCCCTGGGTGGAGCTCCTTCCCCCCTCACAAAACCTGTTGGGGCGCCTAAGTAGGTCTTCCCACCCGGGAGATCCCGCAGTCCTTAAAGCTGCTTTGATGTCTCTCGCTGGGCTGAGCTTCTTCCCGATTCAGGGAAAAACCGGTTAGAGTGCGCACTTAACTCACCCTGTGATCATGCAGACAGGAGTGCCGTTCAGATGTTTTTCCCTGGATGGAGATTTTCCCCGACTCAGAAATCCCGCCGGCCGGTCGCTGTTGCTCCAGTTTGCGTAGCGCTGGCTGCGGGGTTGGGGTTCTGAGCGGGATCCCGGAGCGCTGCCCGGTTTGGCGCAGTTTGTCCGAGTAGCGCGTTCTCTGTCGGGTTCAGGAGCTGAAGCTGTTCTTCCCTCTGCACTCGCTCTCTCGGCTGGTTGTCTTCTTCCCGGAAGTCCTCATTTCTGTCTTCATATTGCTATATTTCATTGTTTGGGTGGTAATCCTCTGGGAGGTTCTCTCTCTGCTGCCTACCCGGTCGCCATCTTCCCGGAAGTCCCAGAGTATCTCTTTTAAGTGGTTAAGTTCTCATTTTTGACTGATCAAGACAAGGTGATCTGAAAGAAGGAGGAAGATTTGTGTGAGAGTTGATCATCTGTGTAAGAGATGATCTGCTCATATGTACATTGGGTGGAATATGTTTCCATATTTATTAATTTGAGATGATAATAAGATGGCTACTTTGTGTCGCCACACACCTATTTTGAGTTGCCACTTCACATCACTTCCGTGCAGACAATGATGATATATCACAGATTAATTACTGTGCTCCAGTTCCGTCTGAGTCCTTCTCCACAAAAAACTCTTGTAGTCTCTGTCAGTTAATCAGATGTCATGTGAGATAAAAGATATTTATTGGATATGACCTGCCATGGTCTAGCACTAAATAAAAAATCATAGATATCATAAAGCAAATCCATTTATTTTCTAAATTGTTGAAAACTATACTCAAAAAGCAAAATAATATCTGAGTCATTAAAAAATACTATTCAAATGTGTTCCTCTCTGCAGGAGAAGTAGAGTTAGTCACTCTAGTTTTGTTCTTCACCCTGGTATTTAATTATTAGCTGTAGCTTTTGTGTTTGCATTAACCATCTTCTCTATATAAAGAGAGGATCCTCTCTATAAATAATAGGCTAACCAGATAAACAAAACACACATATACATGCATGCGTACATGCACATATACCCACAACACAGAGATTTCATATCAAGGCTTGGCTTATACAATTATGGAAGCCGAGAATGCCTATGAACTGCCATTTGCTAGCTGGACACCTATTAGTAGGTACCAATATTGAAACACATAAAGGTTACTTTAAGAACTTAAGCAATTCCTTGACTCCTATTCCATGATTCCTATTCAATAAACATATATACTTAAGTGCAGAAATCCAGATCAGTGCTGTTGATCTTTATACAGATAACCTGAAGAACCAACTTTGAAAAATGCTATGTTAGAGACGCGATTGCCAAAGTAGGGGATACATGACCCTGCCACAGAGGACAATCTTTGTGTTGTGTGAAACATTTTGGAACTTTTACTTATGTTTATCTTTTTGGAGAATTTTTTATGCTCATATCTCATACTCTGAGTAACAGCTTTGAAGATAACAATATGCAATGTATTAACTATTGTTATTCTCCTATTGTTATGAATTTTTTTTTCCATAAAATGAAAAAGAAAAATTCTTAAGCTTTGTTGCTGATAGTCACTAGTGCCCTCACTGGATCTCTATGTGGTTACCTGGTACTAGACAAAGCCTGGAGCTCAGTGAGAGAGAGTTAATTTTTGTTTCCTGTGCTATCATGAGATGTATGTTACCTGGGAAAATGTACTCAAGGGCCAGTGATGTTGAACTAAACATCCCTTCACAAAATAGGCATAATCCTTAAAAAGATTTCTATAAGGAACATATGAATTGATGATAATGCCAAAGCAACATCCACAAGGGAACAAGGTAAAATGGTCAGAATGGCACTTGTCCTGTTCATTTGAGTTCCTGATCTACTACATTAAGTGGTAAAATGCAATGACAGTGTAACAGATATGATTACTAAGAAGACCAGTTGAAATATGGATTTATAGCTATTATCATTGATGATCAACCTCTCCCCAAAACTTGAAAAATTAGCTCATCCCATACTGATCAACACGGCAAAAGAGCATTTAGAGAAGTAGGAGAATGTAATGCAGAGGTTAAGACAGATACTAAAGTCAGACTCTTGAGTTTGAATCCACTCTCTGGTGTTTATCAACTGTGTGACCTTTCCTGAGTTACTTTGCCTGCACTGTCTTAACCTGTTCTGTAATAGAATTACCTTAGACTGGGCACTTTATAACTAAAGAAAATTATCTTACAGTTTTAGAGCTTGAATGTATAAGATCAAGGAGCCAGGGATTTGGTGCCCAGAGAGGGCTTTTTGCTTCAAATAGTGTCTCTTGCTTGGTGAAAGAAGGGAAAGGAAAAGATGCTAACTCCCCTGAACCCTTGTGTTAAGAAACTGTGGTATTCAATTTGCCATCGCTGGGACATGACACACTTTACAGAAGGAGAGGCTTATTTTGGCTCACGGTTTGACTCCATGGTCAACAGGGTTGAAGCAGAAACAGCATGGCAGATAGACCATGTGGAGGGCAGCCAGTCATCTCATGGGCCAGAAAGCAAAGGGAGAAGAGAGGATCCTGGGACAAAATTATAGCCTTCTAGGACATGTTACCAGTGACCCACCTCCAACCTGCCTTCACCTCCTGACAGTGCAATTAGCTACTGAACTAATCAGTGGATCAATCTATGGGTAAGACCTATATGTTCTGATCACTTTCCACGCATATGAGTACTTGTGGGGACATTTTAGTTCTAAACCATAGCAGACACTAATGTAATACAAGAGGGCAGAGCCCTCATAATTTAATCATCTCTTAAAAGTTCCATGTCTAAATAGTATTACAGTGTGGACTAAATTTCAACATGAACTTTGAAAGAACACATTTAAATCATAGCTTTTATTCCCTGGACCCTCAAATTCATTCTCTTCTCACATATAAAATACGTTCATTCCTATAGCTTTGAAAATCTTAACTTGAGCCACATCAACTTGAAGGCCTAAATGCAAAGTCTTACCTAAACATCTAAATCAGAGATGGATGAGATCCAAGGTATAATTCCTCCTGAGGCAAATTCCCTTTCCAGTTGTAAGCCTGTGAAGTCAAGCAAATTATGTGCTCCCAAAATACCTGGGACAGGCATATGACCTATATTGCCTGTCTTAGTTGCTTTTCTTGTTGCTGAGACAAAATATCCAACACCCGAAGTTAAAGGGAGAGAAGTTTATTTAGCTCCAGTTTGTAGGTGTTTCAGTCCATCAGTTGCTGGATCCAAGGCATGGTGGCACATGACATAGGGGAACAACTTATGTCAATGGACAACAGCAAAAACAACAATCAAGAGAGTGGGGACAAGCCTCTTTCTGTTCCTTATATTGTATTCAGGCTACCTACCCTAGGATGAGGGTAGCACTCACAGTCTTATTCCCAGCATTGGCCCAAGAGTCAATCAAAAACTCTAGATTAAGCTTCCTCCAAATAGCCAACCCCTTATGACTGCATGAGGCTTTAGGGGGACATCAAGATATGAACTATAACATTGCACCCCTGGCCCCTCAAAGACTAATCTACTTTGCTTTATGCAAAAGGCATTTAGTCCATTTCTAAGAGTTACCAAAGTCCTAACTGTTTCAGCATTGCTGAAAAATCAAAGTCCCAAATCCCCTCTGAGATGTAAGGCAAAATCTTAGCTCTGAGCCCCTGTACAAGTGAAAAGAAAGTTAAACACTTTCAACATTCATTGCACGGAATAGTTATTCCCATTCCAAAAGTTACAAATGGGGATACAAAGGAATGAGACCAAAGCAAGTCCAAAATCCAGCAGGGCAAACATTAAATCCTGTAGTCCTATGTGCAGCATCCATGGAAATCTGTGGCAAGTTGTGAATTCCAAAGGGCTTGAGTAGCTCTGGCCCTATGGCACTGCTAGGGGGTGTAGATCCAATGGCTTCTCTCTTGGGCCCACTCTGCTCCCTCCTTGCAGTTTTCTTCAGATGTCCACATTCCTAGCTTCTCCAAACGACTGTGCCTTTGGTTTCACACTTATAGCTTCATACAATGCCTTATCAGGGGCACACTACCTGGCCTCCCGGGCCTTCTTCTAAAATTGGGGTGGAAGCCTTCCTGACTCCATAACTCTTCCATCCTGCATGCACCTAAAACCAGCACCCAAGGTCTGCTGTCAGCTGGAGTAGTGGTCAGTCTTCCCTCTCTCTTGGATGTAGGGGTTGAGTGCTTGAATCTCAAAGCACTCTGAATCCAATTCCAAGGAACAAATTCTCTATGCTGCCACCATTCTGGGACATGGTGCACTGGGGCTTTCTTTTCAAAGCAAAGTCTTCCAGTTTTGCAATTTCAAGGCTGCAAAGGGTAAAGTCCTGCTGCTTCTTGTGATGTCCTCAGGCCATCATTCCTATTTCTCTGTTCCTTCTCAGCAATCAAAATCTCCTCTGCTCTGTCTTGCAGTCCCCAGTTTTATTGGATTTCACATTCTGACTAAACTCATAATGTTTTAAATCATTCTGCTGGACTCTTTACTCTTGATTCTCAACATAAATTTGGCTTAAAACCCCCAACAGCAGCTACACTACCACATCCAACTGCCTTGAAATTTCTTCTGCCAGTTTAGTCTGCTGCCTTTAATCTTAGTCTCAGGAAAAGACTCTGGACACAAACAAAATGCAGACAAACATTTTGTCAAGCCATATCACACATCAGCTGGAGTCCAACAACCAATGCAGTTCTTATTTCCAACAGGAACCTCGAGAGCCTGGCAGGATTTCTATTAGCCTTCTGGTCTTCTAAGCTCTGACCAGAATTTCCCATACAGAAAAGTCATAGGCATTACAACTTTACTTTTCCAACTAGCATCTATGAACCTTTCCAAACTCTTCCCACAAGGCATTCCCAAAGTCTCTTGGTGGCAGCATAGAGAATTTGTTCCTTGGAATTGGATTCAGAGTGCTTGGAGATCCAAGTGCTCAACCCTTACATCCGAGACAGAGGGATACCTGGATATTACTCCAAAGTCTCTTGAACCATATGGTCAGGTATAGTCACAGCAACAACTCCACTTTTCTGGTAGCAAATTCTGTTTTGGTTACTTTTTTTCTCATTGTTGAGGTAAAATACCCTACATTCAATGTTATGGCTTATGTCTAGATGTCTCCCCAAAGGCTCATGCAGTTATAGGGCTTTTTTGTAGCTGAACCTACAGTACGTTATTGAGTGGTAGTGCAATGCTGAGATTAAGGGTACTGGTGTTAAGAGTGTGAGTGCTATACCTACCCCACATATAATATAAAGGACCAAAAGAGGCTTGTCTACTCTCTCTCCGTCCTCCTTGCTGCTTTTGCTGTCTTCTGCTGCCATGAACTCTTGCCCCTCTGCCATGTGCCACCCTGCCTTGGAGTCAGCTGATTATGGACTGAAACCTCCACAGACTGTGAACTAAATAAACCTTCCTCCTTTAATTTTGGGTGTTGGGTATTTTGTCTCTGTAAGGAAAAAAGTAACTAAGACGTTCCTTTAAAAAAACTCAAGACAAAAATACAAAAATGAAAAGAAAGGTCCTCATTAAGTCCCAAACCCCAGTGAGCAAACATTAAACTTTAAGATTCCAAAATAATCTTGTTTGAACTCCATGTTCCATATTCTGCCTGAAGACTCTAGGAAACCCAGCCTTGATGGCTTTTCTGGGCATGAATCAGGCAACTGTTCACAAAATACTGACAGAAATATAATTCAGCAAGTTCTTTGCCACTTTATAACAAGATTAGCTTTTCTTTCACTTTCTAATGACATGCCCCACATTTTTGTTTCTAAGACATCAATAGAAAGACCTTGAGTTTCCAAATTTCTGCTCACATTCTGCTCACAACCACTTATGTACTCTTTAAGAGGATTGAGACTTTTTCTACTGCTTTCCTCTTCACCCTTGCTAGAGCCCTACTAGAGTGTCCCTTTAGGGTCCAGCCTCAATTCATGATCTACTTCTGAAAAGATGTGTTCAAAGTTGTAGATATCTGCTGTAGTGAACCCCATTTCATGGGAACAATTTCTTAGTTTCCTCATGATGCTATAACAAAATGTTTTAAATAGGATAATTTATAAATAATAGGAATTTACTTTTCATGGTTCTGGGTTCTGGGACATTCAAGGTCAAGATGGTAGCAGATCTGGTGTCTGGTGAGCGATTAGTCTCTGCTGCACCCTCACATGGCAGAAGATGCAAGAAAAGGATGAAACTCGTATTCTCACACAGGAGAAGGATAAGCAAAGTCAGGCAGCTCGTTGAAGCCTCTTTTGTAAGGGCATTAATCCCATCTCCATAGCAGAGCATGATTCCATCACTTCCTCATAGGCCCACCTCTTAATTCACTACAATGGGGATTAAGTTTCCACATAAAGTTTGGAGGGACGTGAGCATCCACATGCTAATGTTTACTATGGTTTAGTTTCTGTATTTGAAATGAAGGGCTAATATGAGTATTAAAGGAGTGAATATGTGTTCTCTTCTTGTACCAGCGCACAATAATATATACACTCCAAGAATTATTTTTAAAAATACAATTTAAAAATTTATAGTTTATCCCATTTTGTGTCATCCTTTAAAGGTTTCTGCTTTAAAAAACATTTTATAAGAAAATGTTTCAACTTATAAAGAAATATACTAACTTTTGGTGTATATGCTCAAACATTGTTGCCAATGGAGTGAAAGTTATATACGTACAGTCCGCTTTCCACAGATACCTGGCACTCCTGGGTGTTTCCCTGATCTCACCTAGCGTTAACACTGATATCACCCTCCAATGAGGCTGTGGGGCAGTATTGATATTGATATTGGTACTATTGATATAGTAGGGACTGGGTTTAAAAGCAAAAGTAGCGGTGTGGACACACACACACACACACACACACACACACACGCGCGCGCGCGCGCGCGCGCATGCACACCACAGAATCAGAGACCTCTGGGAAGCTGAAGAAGGAGGATTGCAAATTTGAGCCCAGGTTGGGCAACTGAGTAATTTAGGGAGACCCTGTCTCTCTTTTATTTTGGAAGTGGAAAAGTTTTATTAACATTCAAACTCCCCTCCTGTCTCAAAATAAAAAATAAAGAAGAGATGGAGGTGTAGCTCAGTGTGCAGGCCCTGCTTTTAATCCATAATACCATTAAAAAATAAAGCAAAAACCTATCACCCATCACTTTTCAATTATTCTTTACACATCTCTTCTGTATATTAAGTATTCTGACCTGACTGTCATTTTAGTCTGCTTCCTTTCATATCTTTTTATTGTGGGTTTTATAGCTGTCATGCTAACATATTCCTTGGGAAGGTGTTTAGAAATGTGCTAGTTTAGATTAATGGCATTCTGGATGAACCCTTTTGTACCCCCTCCACCTGACATCCAATTCTCTGTCTCCAGGAATCTGTTTATGGACCTGAGTGGTACCCTGAACCAGAAGTGCCCAGGCCACATGTACAAACATGGGAATACGAACACCATTTATTTCCTTCCCATTCAGAAAGACTATAGTTTTTTGAAAAACACCATTTACAGGAAAAACATAAAAGGAAGTAAAAGAAACACGAAATCATTGAAGTAAATGGGAATGTCCAGTATTTTTTCAGTCATCATGTAAGCACAGAGTATTTCAATCTGTTGTAGGACATTCCTGCCCAAGATAACTTCAGGTTGGATTCTGAGACCTGTTTTCTAGTTGTCATTTGCTCAAGGACAGAGTCCAGATTCTGTAAAGTTTTAAAAGTTAATTTCCTCTATATTTTGAGTGTACTTATTATGGTTAAGTTATCAAACGTTCCCCTTCCAAGTCTCACATATTCATAGGTTCCCGGCTTTTAGAAGGGGATTGTATCGTGTATCCTGAGGGCACTGTACCCATCAGGGGATTCAGCTCTTGATGAGTTCAGAAGCAGAATGTTATGATAAGAGATGGGCTCTGATTATAGGCGGGGCCCTGGGAGCATGAATTGGAAGGTGTATTCTGTCCCTTGCTCCTCCTTCTGCTTTTGCTCTGTGCTTCCTGGCTGTGATGGGATGACCGGCTTTCTTCTGTCGTCCCGTTCTGCTTTGGATCCAGCTGACTGCACAGAACGCACTGAAAATGGTGATGTAAATAATCTCTCCTGCTTTACGTTGCAAGTGTCGGCTCTTTTGTCCCAGCACTGGGAAAGTGACGAATGCAGTACATTAAGGACGTGCATTGGATGAGAAGACCTTCAGTGTCTTCTCTGCTTTCTTTCCTTATTCCCAAAGACAGACTTTCACTCAAGATTATTTTACTGATTTTTAAACACAGCATTTTGATTTATTTATGGCCTCTCCTTGGGTCTTCACTAGTACTTCCAGCTGAAACAAATACTCTTGGCTTCCTGGGACACCTCAAATACATTTTGCCTGCAGAACTCTACACCATGCACAGCAGGAAATTTTGGTGTATCTCAAATCTCATCCTAAAGTTTGTCTGCTTGTGTCGTCTGTAGAAGTGAATAAGATGGCTCCATGCAAAGTTACTTGGTTGGAGTAGAGCCCTCAAAGGACCCCTCTGGGACCCCTTTCCTTCTCATTTAGTTCATAGCACACAGAACCATTATAAACTTTTTAATATGTTATATATTTCTGAACTATTGCAATATCATATTCATTTCTGACACACTGCAATATCTGAACCATTCACACACCTTAATCTAGTATGTGAATGAATCTCAGTACTCCAGTGCATGATTGTCCATATGTCAAAATAGCTCGCCAGTGCTAACCTCACTACTTCTCCAGGCAACTCATTTCTCAAAGTTCAAAGTATTTTAGAATTGGTATCACAAATATAGCCTTGACTTTGAGATAACATAACAAAGTGTAAAAGAAAATTAAGGTTGAACTAGTGATGAATTTGGAATATGATCAGACTTTTTGGGTACTTTAGAAATACATATCAAATACAGCCAGGTTACTGAGGCTTAACATTTGATTAATAGATGTGCTTGACTACTTTCTCCTCAAAGTGAATGTTGAAAAGGTAATGTCCTTTGAAGCAGTTGAGCTTGTATTGGAAAACATGTTGCTTTCCAAAATTGTTAAAGGCCAGAAAGAGCAGAGAACTATGTTTATTTGTCTGGAATCTAAACACTTTTCTCTCTATGCTTTAGATTTACTAAACTCAAGCTATTATAACTTGTTGTTCAGTATAGGTTTGACATGTAAATTACAAACATACATCCACTTTGTTTTAAGGACATATAAGGTAGAGGGGGAATGCTTGTTGACAAAGTTGACAATATTATTTTAAACACATGGATATTTATATGTTACTGCTTTTCATTGTTTTAATATTGTCTTCATCTTAGATCACGTCTTAGTCTCAGGAATCCTTTACTCAGATGCTTCTTCAAAACCTTCTGTAAGACCTTACTCTGTTCTTCAGTTTATATTTACTACAGTTCTCATTGTTAAATTCTGCTCTTGGTCTGATCTGCCAGGACTGATTTCTTTCTTGATTTCTCCCTCTATACAGTGCCCAAAGATACTGAGAACATATTCAAAGCCTCAGCTGAGGAATGAAGGAAGCTGATGTTTTTAAAGTAAGGAAATTGTTTGGACATAATTATGCATCCCATCAAATGCTTTGAAAGTCAGTAACACCTAAAAATAGATGAAACCATGTAACATTTTATCATTAAATTAACTTTCACTGATCAAAATAGAATTCCTAAAGGCAGGGTAAATTGCCAAATAATGTGATAGACAGAAAAATGCTCCCTCCTGTACACCCCAAGATGTATATACTATAGTCCTCTGAACCTCGAAAATGTCACCCTCTAGTTTTGATTCAATAAGTGTAGATCTCTTGGGATGGGGAGAATATTTTGAATTATTCAGATGGTCTAATGATAAAATCTGATCATGGAAGTACTATATTTAAAAGTGGTGATGCTTTCTCAACTGTAGTCAGATGACAGAAGAAGAATTGGAAAGATTCAATTTGCTGGCTTAAATATGGAGGGAGGGGACCAGAGGTTATAGAATTTGGTCATCCTCTGGAAGTTAGAAAAGGCAAGGAAAGAAATTATCCTCTCAAGGCTCCTAAAAGGATCACAGCTTTGCTGATATATTACTGTAGCTGAATGGGATGCATGTCAGACTTTTGACCGACTGTAAAATAATAAATGTGTGCTGTCTAATCCACTAACTTTTTGGTAATTTGTTAGCAACAATACAAAGTGAGCTCCCTGTGTTTCAAAGACCTTTTCATCTTGGAAATGTGGTCACTGTGTTCTGTGTCTGGAAGGACATGCAGCAGAGTCCAGTGCTGCATGTCCCCATAAAGCTAAAGTTGTATGGACAATGGGAGTCTCTGCAGGTTTTGATCGCTCTTTGCTTTGGAGTCACTTCTTCTATGAAATCTTAGAAGTTTTGTCAATCTGGCAATTAAATATTTTTCACACACAAATGACCTTTCTAAGATGCTAATTGGATGGTCCTTTAGTGGCTCTTCTTTTCTTTCAGAAAAACCCAAGGTTCTCAGCAGGCTCTGCAAAATTATTGAAGAAATTGCCCCTACCTGATCCCCTGACCCTTCCACTTTACCACTTCTGTGTTTTAGACACACCATTGCTTGCCATTCTCCAAAGAAATCATGCTCTTTTTCCTGACTCCCACTGGCTGGTTGTGTCAGCCTCTTTCCTGTGCCTTGTTTCTATTTAATTGCAGCTCCAGTCATGCCTCACACTGCTTGATCCTTTGTATTCCCATAGAGTACTCACCTTACCTTCCACATGAGCCCTTACACTATATTGCCAATCATCACTATGTCTGTATTTTTTGAGTTCTCTATAGACCAGAAGAATGCCTTTTCATGTTAGTGACTACCTTGACACCCAGTACCTGGGAAGTGCTCAGTAAGTACTTGTTGAATTGTTCTTGCTAAATAAGTAATTTCCCGTTGTTCTTGGACACTCTGAAGTCTCCGCCAGGAACTAAGAGCTTAGCTTGGGTGTTAGGAGAGTCAGTACTTTCTTTTGATCCTTTAAAAGTGGATCAGGAGTTCCTAGTTCTTCTCCTTTCCCCCTCAGAGTATATTTCCCTTACAGAAAAAATAAAGCAAAATTTGGAACCAGAAGTTTTAACCAGGGGCCCGGGTATCCCTTAGGAATATCATGTATGGGGTTTGTGGAACTCCGTGGATCACCTAATATACGTCTGTTGCCTGTCTAGATGTATATTTTTGGGAACCGGTTAGAAGCTTTTATAATATTCACAGACAAAAACTGTCTAGGGATTCTGTTCTAATGAGTAATGGTGCAGCTCTAGAGAAACATGCTCAGGCAAGCTTTCCCTTGATTTTAGGCAGTGCCAGCTCAGTTTCAAGCTTCTCCTTTTTGAGAGTTTTTGTTACCGTATTTGTACCCAAGGAAGAAATCATTTTTATTTTGGCTCAATAAGCAGTTTGAGGATGTAGCCTCCTGGGGATGTGGTCCAGACTATTTCTTCCCTGTTGGCAGTGGAGGTATTATTATGACACAGTGGTGGCAGGCACGTAGGATATCAGGATCAGGGTGGCCTAAACAAGATGATGTATTGTGACTTTCTGTTTTCTTGAAACTAACAGAGAAATTTGAAGGCCCCCCTTGCTTCATCATCTACTTTGAAGAAAAATATCAGGTAAATTATAATAATGGAACTAAATTACATCCCATTCTTAAGTGTAGTTTTTCCATCCCTGAGAAAGTAGTTGTCTAGTATAGGGCCTTCTACCTTTGTAGGACCACTTGAGATGAAAACAGAGGTTGCTTATTTGGAAAATACCCTGTGCCTACTCTTTCCCATCAAGCGTAATGAAGTGGGAAGGGACAAACATGAGATTGTGGATTTAAATCCTTTGGTCAAACCCTGAGCAGTGTTCTGAAGCTGGGCACATGGTGTGTTCTCCAAACAGCAGTACACGTGCCCGTGGAAGCACTTCTGCAAATAAATCACAGAGTTGTAACCTTGGCATTGGAATAGGGGCAAGAAGCAGAACAAAATATCCCTTACCCTGGGTTAGTATCTATGTCTCCATGAACTCATTTGGGGTCCTGAAGGGATTTCTTGATAATTTGGGGATTCTTTTCCCTTGGAAAATGAAAAATTTCTGATTACTGTATGCACAGGTCACTTACAGTTGTCAAAACTATGAGGCCAGTGCAGGGAGAAAGTAGTCAGTATGTCTGTCTTAGCACCTAACTGCATTGGGTGCTGTGCTTGTAATTTGGGGTGTACATAAAGCAGAGAGAAAGAGCCAATGCAGTGGTTTTATTCCATTCCATTCCATTCCATTCCATTCCATTCCATTCCATTCATTCATTTACTCATACATTCATCCATTCAAATGTCATGTTTGTATTTAGAGCATCTACAGTGAGGCGAGAGTTGTGCTAAGACCTGAGACTCTTCCAGAAAGATTTGCTATAAGGGGTCAGTTATTCTAGAAACCATCAGTAATTGCCTCTTACCTGTGCTTAGCCTGATGCATGCTAATTAATATACATTGATTCAGGTTGTATTAATCCTACCTTGGTCACAGGCATAGCTGTGAGTCTGGTGTTATTAGATGGGGATGGCGGGGTGCCCATCTCTAGGAAGCTTGCTGTTTACTGTTCGGCTTCCTGTAAGCTCCTGAACAAAAACAGGTGAGTTATAGGTGATAAATAAAAGTGTTTCCTCCGCTGTGCCTTCCCTTCTTCCAGAGCTTCAGTATGAAAGTTTGGTTTCTAGAGTCTGATTAAGCAGCAAGGAAAACTCAGCTGGGCTGTAAGGGGTTGATGCTCTCTTGCTTAAACTCAGGCTCCAACAAAAGTCTGTGCCCATCAGAATATTCTGGAACTAGCAAGTAGTAGAAAACAAGATTAGGGGGTTGTTTCTCCCTATTTTTCTCTAAATAGTATAATATGTCCACTAGTCTATGGACCGAGATTCAATTTATTCCGTAATTTTCATTTTCTCTTAAATTGTACACATTCTGAGTTACTCCTGTATTTCTTAAGTCCATTTTCTTCCTACCTTCTAACAGTCTCTGCCACTTAAAAAAAATTTTTGTTTTTATTAGTACGTTTGCCCTACACAATGATTGCATTCATCATGGGGAGTTGAGAGAGGTACATGACACATCTTAATTCTTTTTAAGTTCCCTTCCACTTTCTTTCCTGCCTCTTCCTCCACCCTTTGGACTCTTCCCATTTGTACAAGATCTATCTCCTTGATTCCTACAATCTACCTTTTTTCCCTCTTTAATTTATTTATACCTTGGCTTTCTCATATAAGGAAAATCAAGAGATATTTAAACTTGTGTGTCTGTTTTATTTCACTTAAAGTTATGGTCTCAAGGTACACCAATTTTCCTATGAATGGCTCAAATTTATCCTCTTTATAGCAGAATAATACTCCATGGTATGTAAACACCACGTTTTCTTTATCCATTCATCTGTTGATGGACACATAGGGCACTTTCAAGATTTAGCTATTAGGAATTGTGCTGCTGTGAACATGGGTATGGATGTATCACTGTAATATGGAGTCTTACCTGTTTTGGGAAGATATCTAGAAGAGGGCTAGCTGAGCCAAATTGAAATTTTAGTTTTAGTTTTTTAGAACTCTTCATACTGAGAGTGGTTGTATTACCTTACAGTCCCAGCAACAATGTAGAAGAGCTCATTTGTCTCCCCAACCTCTTCAACATTATGTTACCATTTGATGTCTGGATGATAGCCTTAATGTTGGAATAAGATGAAACCTCAGTATTGCTAAATTTGTGTTTTTCTAATGGCAAAGAGTGTTGAACATTTTTCATGTATTTATTGACTATTTGTACTTCTTTTTCTGAAAAGTGTCTCTTCATTTCAGTTGCCTATTTTTGATTAGACCATTTTTTTGAGGTCTAATTTTTTCGAGTATTTTTATGTATGCTAAATATTAGTCCTCTGAGGAATAGTTGGCTAAAGTTTTTCATTCTGCAGGTTTTCTCTTCACCCTGTTGATTGTTTTTCTTGGCTATTTAGAACCTTTTTAATTTGATATGATCTTATATATTGATTCTTGGTATTGTTGTTGTATAACTGAGATTCTATTCAAAAGTCTTTACCTATGTCGATGTCTTCCAGAGTTTTATCTTTCAGCAGATTGTTCCTGTTGTAATAGTGAAATCTTGAACAATTTTGATTTTAGTTTGGTACATGGGGAGAGATGTGGGCCTAGATTCAGTCTTCGGCATGTGTATGTCCAGTTTTCCCTTTTGTTAAAGAGGCTACCTTTCTCCCAGCACATGTTTTTGGTCCATTTATTGAAGACAGTAGAGCTGAATGTGCTGGCAGTTGTTTATGAAACTTCAGTTCTGTTCCATTGATCCCCGTGTCTGCTTTTGTATCAGTATTATGCTGCATTGTAGTGTAGCTCTGTAATGCCAGGATTGTGATGCTTTGTGCTTTTCTCTTGTTACCCAGAAAGCTTTTGCTATTTTGTATCTCTTCTGGTTTGATAACAGTTTTAGTATTGTTTTCTCTAATTCTGTGAGGAACACTGTTGATATATTGATTGCAATTGCATTCAATCTATATATAGTTTTGGAAGTATGGTCATTTTGACAATGTATGTTCTGCCTATTGAAGAACAGGAGATGTCTTTCCATTTTCTGACATAATCTTTAATCTTCTTTCAGAGGACAATCTTTTTCACTATAGAGGTCTTTCACTTTCTTGGTTAGATTGATTTCCATGTATTTAATTTTTCTTGAAGCTACCAAGAATGATATTTTTCCTAATTTCTTTCTTAGTGAGTTCATTATTGCTGTACAGGAACATTATTGATTGTTCTGATCATTTTATATCCTGCTGTATTGCTGAACTTGATTATTAATTTCCAGGGTCTTTGGTGGAAGTTTTTTGATCTTCTGAGGAAAGGATTATGTTGTTACGCAAACAAGGACAGTTTGAACTTTTCCTTTCCTGTTCATATCTTTTTCTTCTTTCTTTCTTTCTTTCTTTCTTTCTTTCTTTCTTTCTTTCTTTCTTTCTTTCTTTCTTTCTTTCTTTCTTTCTTTCTTTCTTTCTCTCCTTCCTTCCTTCCTTCCTTCCTTCCTTCCTTCCTTCCTTCCTTCCTTCCTTCCTCTTGTCTGATTACTCTGGCTGAAATTTGGAGTAGTCTATTGAACAGTAGTAATGATAGTGGGCATTTTTGTCTTGTTTCTGATTTTAGAGGAAAAGCTGTTAGATTTTCCTCATTAAATATAATGCTGTCAGTAGCTTTGTCACAAATGGCTTTTATCAGATTGAGATAGTCTTTCTATGCTTACTCTCCTCAGGGTTTTTACAAGGAACAAATGTTGGAATTTGTTTTGTCAGAGGCTTTTTCTGTGTCTGTCGAAATGATCATGTGATAATTTTTCTTGCTTTGTGTGATGTGTAACATTTATTGATTTGCCTATGTTGAATCATCCTTGAATTTCTGGGATGAAAGATGTCGTGTCATGACAGATGATCCTTTTAATGATTTGTTGCATTATGTTTGCCAGTAACTTGTAGGATTTTTGCATCTACCTCTAAAGAGATTAGCCTGTAGTTTCCTTTTTAAGTTGAGTCCTTGTCTGGAGTTAGAATTAAGGTAATGTTAGCTTCTATGAAGGAGTTTAGCAGTACTCTTTCCTTTCAGTTTCACAAAATGGTTGAGGAAAATTGGCATTAGATCTTCTTTGACGTTCTTGTAGAATTGAGCCACGAATCCATTGAGTTCTAGACTTTTCTTAGTTGGTAGGTTTTTAAATTACTGCTTCAATTTCTTTGCCTTTTATTGGATTATTCAGGATTTTTAATATCTCCTTCATTCAGTCTGAATAATTCATATGTACCTAGGAATCTATCCACTTCTCCTGGATTCTTTAATATATTGAAGAGTATGTTTTCAAGATAGTTACTAGTAATCTTCTAGATTTTGACAGTGTCCATTGTGATATTGCGTTTTTCACTTCTAATTGACTCAATACAGACCTTTCCTTCCATTCTGAGGGTAATATTATTTGTTTTTTAAATCTATTTTGTTTATTCTTTGGAAGACCCAGCTCTTCACTTCATTCCTTGTTCTAGTTTTGGATTTGGACTGTTCTTTCTGTAGGACCTTGAGGTGCATCCTTAGTTTACTTATTTGGGCTTGCTCTGATCCCTGATGTGGGGTTCACTGCTATAACCTACCCCCTTAAGACTGCTTTTAGTGTGATTGATAAGTTCTGGCATATTGTCTTGGCATTATCATTTGATTATAGGAACTAATTTCTTTATTTCTTCTGTGATCTGTTGATTTTTCAAAAGTGTACTATTTAATACAGTCCTGGTGGCTTGAGTCACTGGTGGTACATGAATGACTGTCCCACTGGGTATCTTAACCAACTGGTGGTTAGTTATTTAGCATCAAATGATGAAATTCAAATCAGAGCCATCTGGGAGTGAGACATGTGAACCACAGTCCCCTCATGAACATGCTAATCTCCATGTGCTTGCATAATTTCTGTGATTTCCTTTGCATTGACTTCTAGTTTCTTTTACCATTGACTCTTCTAGTTTAATTGCACTGTATCTAAGAATATGCATGAAATAATCTGGATTCTTTTTTATTTATTTAAGGATGCTTTGTAGTGTGCGCTTTGTTTGGTAGAAAGTTTTCTGTGCAGCTGAGAAGGATATATTTTGTTGTTTTGGGATGAAACACTCTGTAGATATCTATTAAGTCCATTTGCCCAAATATGTGTTTAACTCTGAACACTCTATAGATATCTATTAAGTCCACTTGTTCAAAAGTGTGTTTAACTCTGATATTTCTTTGATTTTTTTGTGTAGTTCATGCATCTATTTGTGATAGTGGACTACTGATGTCCCTCACTATAATTGTGTTGATGCTTATCTGATCTTTTATGTTCAGCAGTATTTGTTTTATAAAATGTGAATTCACTGGTGTCTTGTGCATTTGTAATTGTTACTCTTTCCAGTTGAATTATTCCTTTAACTAATATGTAGTAACTTTCTTTGCCTCTTCTGGTCAGTTTTGGCTTGAAATCTACTTGTCTGAATAAAGGATAGCTCTTCCTGCTTGTTTTCAGGTTTCCATTGCATGAAATGTTGTTTCCATCCTTTAATTGTTTAGTGTAGGAGTATGTTTTTGTGGTTTTGTCTTTTGACTCAATCTGCCGATCTGTGTCTTTTGATTGAGGAACCAAAACTGTTTACACTGAGAATTACTATTGAAGAATATTGACTTACTCTTCCCATTGCATTATTTTTGTTATTGATTCCCCTTTTTTCATATTTAGCTTAATTGCTCACCCTACTTGGTGTTTTCAATTTTTTACTGGGATTGTTGGTTTATTGTCTCCAGTATATCCTTGAGAATATTTTGGAGAGCTGGTTTAATTGTAAGAGGATATGAATAGTGCTTTCTGATGCTGAGTTTAATGAAGTGCTCCTAGCCAACAAAGATCTTATTTAAAATTCTTTGTATATTTTAACTTCATTAATAAAAGGAAAATAAAAAGATATGTGTAAGCTTTTTTGGTGGTCCGTTTACCATTCATTATGTTTAATACTATGTATTTAGAAGAAAAAACACTGGTTTATTTTAATATTTATATCCATTTTAATAGAGGAAAAGATTATTTAGGGAGATAAAGGCTAACCCCTACTTTCATGTGGCAGATGTTTGACATTTGTAAAACTAGATAAGGAATTAGGTGGTCTACTATGATTGTGTGTAAGTATTTTTATAACACTTATAATTATTGTGTTATAATTATTAGTATTCTTGTTTTTTAACTATAAGCCCCTTCTCAATGGCAGTGAATATTTTTCATTGTGTATCATTGCTTTACTGGTTAGAAATATATTATGGCTTAAAAAAAATGAAATACAGGGTACTTCCAGGAAGATGGTGACCAGGTGAGCAGCAAAGGAGGGATCCTCCCTGATAGAGACCCCCAGCTTGAGACAGGCTTGGCGAGTGCAAATGCCGGGACCTCGGCTGGGAAGTTCAAACTGAACGTGTTTCTCTGTGCTGCTGGGGGAGAAGTGGCAGGGCAGCCCAAATTGCAGTGGCAAGACTCGGGAAAGCCCGGAGCACTGGGCACCAGAGATGCTCAGCGCGGCAGACGGGTGGCGGCTTGGCTAGGTCCAAGCGCCCTGGGGGCACAGGCAGCTTGGTCCCTCCCGCCTCCCGACCCTGCGTGGCTCACCAGCGACTGCGGCCAGAAATTGGCTTTTTAGCTGCTGCAGCGCGGGGTGGTCTCAGAGCTCGCGCTTCTTGGGCAGGCTGTGCAAATCCGAGCACCGAACTGGGATCCCGCTCTGGTCCCGGCGCCTGTAGCCAAGGCCCTCAGCGGCCTGCAGTCCGTGGCTGAGGTGGTGTGAGGAGAACAGAGGAGCCGAGCATCCCGCTCCCTCCCCTAGACCTGGAGAGCACGAGGAAACAGAAGCATCGGGGAGCGGCGGATCGCAGGCATAGCACAAAAAATTGGCACTTTGGAATCTTCCTGCCTGCATGGATTCCGAAACTGGTGAGCTATTTGTGCGCCACGACTAGATCACCCAGTGGGGAAGGAGATCCATCCCCACACCTGCAGGGAACCCTGGGAGGGCAGGGGAGCGGTTTTACATGCCCCACCCAGGTCACTCAGTAGGGAGTAGCTCACCCCACAAACCAGCATCTGAACAACCTTTTAAGTGGAACTCTCAGCAGAAAGCTTAAGGGACATTCTCCCGAAGAGAAGGAGTCATTGGAGCAGCCTTTGCAACAGATCTTTGCCTGGTGAACTGCCTGGGTAATTTATTGCTCAATATGTTGAATCTGATACCCAAAATTGGGAAGACAGAAGAACAAAACGCAGTCTCAGAACTCAACCTCACCCAGAACAAGTCCTGGATGCGAGGATACAGGGGAATTAGGAAACCACATACCTGCAAATTCTGAAACGATTGCATCCTAAATAAAGAAACAAATCCATCAGGCCACAGAAGAGCTTAAAGCAGAAATAAGCAACATACCTGCAATGATCTCTCAGTCAAAAAGTGAACTGAAAACTATAATGAAAGAAATGTTCCATACACATAGAGAAGAAATACATAAAAGATTAGAGGAAAATGGGAAACAAATGGAAAAGTTACAAGAGCAATTTAGGAATGAATTACGAAGAATGAAACAGGTCCAAAGAGATTGCCAGGAATTGAAAACTTCCATGAAAGCTTGCAAAACCACTTAAATGAAACTGAAGATACAATTTCAGACCTTGAAGACAGCATGGCAGCTTATGAGCGTGAAAGGAATGATCTCATAAATTGATCAAAGACCCAAGAAAAATCAATCCAACAGCTGCAAGATGAGGCAAAACGAAATAATATTCGAGTAATAGGAGTCAGTGAAACAGCAGGAGACAACACAAATGATATAAAAAGAATACTTGCTGAAATAATAGCAGAAAATTTCCCAAACAAGGTAAAAGATGCTGAAGTACAGTTAATCGAGGCATACAGAACCCCAACAATCCATAACCCAAAGAAAAACACACACAGACATATAATAGTCAAGATCCCAGATATCCAGCAAAGAACACAATATTAAAAGCTGCTAGAGAAATGAAACAGATCACCTATAAAGGAAAGCCCATCAGAATCACAACAGACTTCTCAACGGAAACCATGAAATCAAGAAGAGCTTGGAGCGAGGTATTACAGATTCTGAGACAAAACAACTTCCAATGCAGACTGATGTATCCTGCAAAACTATCCTTCAAATTCAATGGAGAAATAAAATATTTCCACGACAAAGATCAATTGAAGAACTTCATGAGTGCCAAACCAGCATTGCAAAAAGCACCAAAAGATATTCTAGACAGAAAAAAGAGACCACAATCCCAAGAACAACGATAGAAATAACGCCCTAAACAGAACAAGTAAGTAAACAGACAGCAAAAGAAGGAAAACAACAAGTAAATAACATGACGAGAATAAGGAAACATATAACACATAACCATTATAACCATAAATGTAAATGGCCTCAATTCACAAGTCAAAAGGAAAAGATTGGAAGAGTGGAACACAATCCAACGATATGCTGTAAACAGGAAACACATTTTACTCAAAAGGAAATCCACAGGTTGAAAGTTAAAGGTTGGAAAACAATTCTCCATACAACAGGTTCCCAGAAAAAAGCAGGGGTAGCTATTATGTTTGCAAACAATGTAAACTTCAAACCAAAAACAATCAAATGAGATAAAGAAGGCCATTACATACTAGTTAGGGGAAAGCTGCAAGAGGAAGAAGTAGCAATCCTAAACTTTTATGCACCAAACAATGGAGCACCTAACTTTACAAGTCAAATCGTAACAGATGTGAAAAATCAAATAACTAATAACACTATTGTAATAGGGGACCTAAACACCCCTCTGACGAAAAGAGACAGGTCAACTGGACAGAAACTCAGCAAAGAAATAACAGACCTGAACCAAAAGTGTGAACAAATGGACTCAGTAGATGTATACAGAGTGTTCCACCCCACAACATCAGAATACACATTTTTCTCAGCGGCACATGGGTCTTTCTCTAAAATAGACCACATTCTAGCCCATAGAGCATATCTACCTAAATGCAAAAGGATTGAAATTATCCCATGCATATTATCGGCCCACAGTGCAATTAAATTGGAAATTAATGACAAAGAGAACCCCCAAAACTGCATAAACACTTGGAAATTAGACAACAACCTCCTGAATAACCAGTGGGTCACACAAGAGTTAAAGAAGAAATTAAAAAATACCTACAAATAAATGAAAATGCAAGTACAACCTACCGGAATCTGTGGGATGCAATGAAAGCAGTCCTCAGAGGGAAATTTATAGCAATGAACACATATACAAAGAAAACAGAAAGAGAGCAAATAAATAGCCTAATGCTACACCTCAAACTCTTAGAAAAAGAGCAACAAGCCAAACCAAGAGCCCAAAGAAGGGAGGAGATTATAAAACTCAGGGCAAAAATTAATGCAATTGAGATGAAGAAAACTCTACAAAGAATTAGTGAATCAAAGAGTTGGTTCATTGAAAGAATAAATAAAATTGATAAACCCCTAGCCAACCTTATCAAAAAAAGAAGGGAAGGATCTCAAATTCATGCAATAAGGAATGAAAAGGATGAAGTCCCTACAGATCCCACAGAAATCCAAAAGATCCTTTATACCTGTTTTGAAAATCTTTACTCCCATAGGATAGAAAATACAGAAGAAATGGACAGATTCCTAGAAATGTACAAATTACCAAAATTGAATCAGGAAGACATAAAATCCTGAACAACCCAATATCAATTAATGAGATTGAAAACGTTATTAAAAACTTACCAACAAAGAAAAAGCCAGGCCCTGATGGATTCACAGCAGAATTCTATAAAACATTCAAAGATCTAATGCCAACACTCCTCAGACTCTTCAATGAAATCGAAAAGGAAGCAACTCTCCCTAACTCATTTCTGAAAGCAAGTATTATACTGATACCAAAACCAGAGGGGGACCCAACCAAGAAAGAGAACTATAGGCCAATATCTCTAATGAACATAGATGCAAAGATAGTCAACAAAATACTGGCAAATAGATTACAGCGAATCCTAAGGAAAATTATACACCACGACCAGGTAGGATTCATTCCAGGAATGCAGGGATGGTTCAATATTTGCAAATCAATAAATGTAATACATTATATTAATACAGTCAAAGACAAAAACCACATGATCATCTCAATGATAAAGTCCAACGTGCATTCATGTTAAAAACCTTAGAAAAAATAGGAATAGATGGCTTCTACCTCAATCTGATCAAAGCCATCTATGACAAACCAACAGCCAACATCATACTAAATGGACAGAAACTGAAAACTTTCACTTTAAAGTCAGGAACAAGACAAGGATGTCCATTGTTACCACTCCTATTCAACATAGTTCTGGAAGCATTAGCCAGAGCAATCAGACAAGAGAGAGAAATAAAAGGAATAAGGATAGGAAAGGAAGAAGTCAAACTATCACTATTTGCAAATGACATGATACTATACACGGAGGACCCCAAAAACTCTACAAGAAAACTCCTGGAATTAATCGACAAATTCAGCAGCGTAGCTGGATACAAAGTCAACACCCAAAAATCAATAGCATTCCTGTACACGAACAACAAACAGATTGAGAGAGAAATTGAGGAAACCATACCTTTTACAATAGCAACCAAGAAATTGAAATACTTAGGAATCAATCTAACAAACAATGTGAAAGTTTTATTCAGTGAAAACTACAGTACTCTGAAAAAGGAGATTGAAGAGGATTTCAATAAATGGAAAAACATACCCTGCTCATGGTTAGGAAGAACTAACATTGTGAAAATGGCCATATTGCCAAAACTGTTGTATAGATTCAATGCAATTCCCATTAAACTACCATTAGCATACCTCACAGATCTAGAGAAAATATGCCTTAAATTCATCTGGAACCAGAAGAGACCCAGAATAGCAAAAGCAATCCTGGGCAATAAGGACAAGTCAGGTGGAATCACAATCCCTGACCTGAAATTGTACTACAAAGCTACTGTAATAAAATCAACCTGGTACTGGCTAAAAAACAGACCTGAGGATCAATGGAACAGACTGGAAGATGCAACCATAATGAAACCTCACTTAGCTACCTAATATTTGACAAAGGGGTCAGCCAATCTCAGTGGAAAAAAGAAGGCCTGTTTAATAAATGGTGCTGGAAAAACTGGCTTGCCTCTTGCCAAAAACTGAAAATAGACCCAAGTCTATCACCATGCACCAAACTCAGGTCAAAATGGATCACAGACCTCAACATTAAAACAGAAATTCTAAATCTATTGGAAGAGAAAATAGGTAAAAATCTTGAAGACTTAGGAGTAGGCAGAGAGTTCATGAACAAAAATGAAATTGCAAGGGAAACACTTCAAAGAATCAATAATTGGGACCTCATCCTACTGAAAAGTTTTTGTACATCTAAAGAAATCACCAGCAAAGTAGAAAGAAAATCCACGAATTGGGAAAAAATCCTAGCTGGCTGTCCCTCAGACAAAGGACTTCTATCTAGAACATACAAAGAATTAAAAAACATGTACGTGTCCAAATTCAAAAACCCAATCCATAAATGGGCATGTGAGATGAATACACAATTCTCAGATAAAGAAATACAAATGGCAAATAAATACATGAGAAAATGTTCCACATCATTAGTCATTGGAGAAATGCAAATAAAAACAGCATCGAGATTTCATCTCACCCCAGTAAGACTGGCCAGTATGAAAAAGTCATCCAATAACAAATGCTGGCAAGGCTGTGGAGAAATAGGGACTCTATTACACTGCTGGTGGGAATGCAGACTGGTGCAACCACTGTGGAGAGCAGTTTGGAGATTTCTCAGCAAACTAGGTCTAGAGGTTCCATTCAAACCAGCTATTCCCCTTCTGAGTATTTTCCCAGAAGATCTGAAGACATCATATCACTCTGATATATGTGCACCCATGTTTATAGCAGTGCAATTTGTAATAGCTAAAATGTGGAAGCAACCCAAGTGTCCATCCACAGAAGACTGGATTAAAAAACGGTGGCATTTTTATATAATGGAATATTATTCAGCTATAAAGAAAGACAGTTTTGGGGACTTTGTAGGCAAATGGTCAAAATTGGAAACCATACTCATAAGTGAAATAAATCCGCGGTACATGAGCAGGCAACGTATTGTGTCACTGGTGTAAGAACCTGAGGGTGGGAATATAAACTAAAAGACATGAAAGAAATGTGTTCAAAAGGAAAAAACAGATGGGACGAGGGAAAGGAGAAAAGAAAGAGGCAAAGATATATGTATGTATATATGTATATACATATGTGCTGGAGGGCTAACTTGGTTCTACTATTGTATTATAGCACTTAATGCTAAGGAATAATTGATGAGGGGTTATTCGATCAATCTTGTATGTCTGTATGTGTTATCCTGAGCATACACTTTGAAGATATCAATATGCAATGCAGCAACTATTGTTGGTTTTCTGTTGCTTTGTCTATAATTCAATTCTGATCATACTGTTATTGTACTACTTTGAGTCTCTTTGTTAATGCTTTCTGGTTTTTTTTTTTTCTGTTGTTGACATGATTAATTGTTTGACCAATTTTGCATGTCTGTATCTGTGTTCATGAATATACACTTCGAAGTTATCAATAGGTAATGCAACAACCATTGTTGAGTCCCTGTCACCTTGTCTGTAAATCAGTCTTGATTTTACTGTTTCTTATGCTACTTTATGTCTGTTTGTTAATATGTTTTTGTTCTTTTACTTTTAAAATAATTAAAAAAAATGAAATACAACTCAGACTTGCAAAGCTGAAAAGGAGGGGCTGGGGATATGGCTCAGTGGAATAAGCACCCACCTGACAAGCTCAAGGCTCTGAGTTTGATTCCTAGTACCACCAAAAAAAAGTTACAGAAAAGGAGATTTTTTGGTTCACATATTGAAAATATCTGTGTTCCAGGCAGGTCTAGGTCCATTATTAGCTCTTCCTCTTATTGCTTCTCAGGCTTTTGGCTAAGATCAAGTGTAGCTCTTCCTCTTTTCCTTAGTGTGTCTCTCACACAGATGGAATTAACTCTGTTTTCCCTCATGAAAGAAGACCTCTTTCCAATAGCCAGAGAATATGGTCACATGAAGCTAGAACATGTTTGTGATGGAGAAGTTAGTGTTCAAATTTTTGCAGTATACTATTTACTGAGCTAAATAATCTTGAGTTTCTTACTTTCCTTTACCTCTTCAAATTATCCGATCTTATTTCTCTTCAAAATGCAGCTTTGAGTGTTTTTCCTTGACAACCCACCCATTCATTGCAATCATTGTCTGCTTTTCCACCATTAGATTCAGTTACTTTTGAGAATGAGGAATTGCTTCGAATTTTTTGTATTGTTTTCTTGCCTTTATGTGACCCTTGTGTTACTATTTAACTGGGAGAACATCACTATATACTCGAGCTTCTAGGAAAAACTCTATTACCTAACAATTTTGCATAATATCTTACTTCGACCCCAAACTTAAGATTGGGATGGATGTTCTTTGCATATGTTGCCTCTCTTTTCTACTGTGGTGATAGAAGCAGTGCAGATTGATGGTTTGAATGAAACTATCGGATCTCCTTACTACACAGTGAGAAAATGATTCATATCTTTGCCTCTTATTTCTTGACATATAAAACACAGGTAATAGAATTGTGTGCTTAAGACTTTTGTGATAATAAGCTCCATCACATTTATTTAAATTGTTGTAACTATTTTGAGGGCTGTATTTTGCAATTAATGAAAGGTTATTGTTGGCCAGAATGTTGAACAAAGGCCCATTATTGTAGAAAGAAACAAGGAGCCTTGGTCTGGAACTGGCCTAGGGCATCTTAATTTCTAGCAGTTACTGTAGGCAAGTCTGAAACAATAAAAGGGTCATAGGGCATAAAATGTAACAGATAAAAAGTGATTTTTGACACTTATTTACCTACATTTCAAATAATTCCTATTATTTAATAATTCATTAGTCAAAAAATTTTTATTTGTTACTAAGAACAAATAAGACAAGTTGCCTGGCTTGCTTCTCTCCGAGAGTGGTGTGAGTAATACAGGCGGTGATTCTGAAGTGTAGTTATGTTTCAGACTTACCTGGGAATCTCATGAAAATACAAACTACAGAGTCCTATTTTCCAAGACGCTGACTCCATAGGTTTGGTGTCACACCTGCTAAACCCTCATTTACTCATATTCCAGGTGGCCTGTGGGCTACTGTTTGAAAGCCAGTGACTTACCATACTCTCTGAAGTATAATAATTATCCTGCCTAGGTAATGGGAGATTCACTGTACTAAAGGCAGGAATTAGTGGCATTAAGGAAGATCCATCCAGCACTGGCTATATCATTCTATGATGGATCAGAAAATTACCCAAATATGCGGTGGGAGAATCTAATGCCCTTGAATAAAGTTGTAAGGTCCAAGGTTAAGAAACTGGATTGGTAACAGTTTTACTCTCAAGCAGAAATAATAGTGAAAGAGCTCCTGAATAATTTTCATAGAGTTGTGTAACATAGAATTCTGCCACATGGTATCTTCAGGTGAGATGGACCTTCCATCCCTCCAGTTGTTGGGAGATCTAAGGTCTAGAAGGACATTTTTCTGACTGTACATATTGATTCTGGCAAAGCTTTTAATCATTGTCAGTTGCAAGTTGAGGGGCCTTTCGTCACTAGGCTTCTTTGGTGTTCCTGCAGTTATCCCCAAGACTGAGAGGTCTCACAGCAGTATTCTAAAAGGAGCAGTTTATAAACCTCTCTTATATTTTTAATAGTTCTTTCAGAGGTGCACTGCATTATCTAGATATAAATTAACTCAAACATCTTTGGAGTTCAGCAGGACAGCCTCAGCAGCTTCTTTGTTGGGAGTACCCTGCTCTGCTAGAATGCCGGGCACTAAAGGACCTTAATGATTCTCCATGAAGAGGCAGAAATAGCCATCAGAATTGTTTTAGGATTTTCTTCCAGTCTAGACACACTTTCTTAAAACAGAAAAATTAAACTTGAGATCACTTTTTTTGTAGGACAAGGAACATCAAGTTACGCTTCAGTTATAGAAATGAGAACATAGTCGAGTTTAAAGAGAAAACTATAGAAGCATATCTCCCAATAGTAACTTTCTCCTGAAGAACTTGCATATCTCTTTTTCTTTATATCCACCAAGCTCAGTAGTTTAGATTTTGCTAAATTAATATTTAAATATTTACCAAAATTATGTGGCTTACTTTGCTGTCTACATGATTCTCTCTTAGGCCAGGAAGTAATAAAAAAGCATATAATCTGTAAATTAGAGTCTAGACACAGTAGAATCTGATTTATCACCTTTCTAGGTACTAAAACATATTTTTCATGTATTCTTAGGTTCCATTGTCATAACAGACACCAATTAAGCAAACCTACATTTTCACTGGGATGTTGCCTACAGAGATACCACTTAATAATACCTTGTATATTACTGTTGAAAAGTGGATTAAATTAAAAGATATAACATTATGGAATAGGATTTTCCTTTATATATTTGGAGCAGAGGTACAAGAGCTACAAGAATTTGTGTTAAGGGATCTAAGCATCAGGAACCCCATAATATCCTTGATTTATGGATCAAGCTCTGTAAATAACTCTCTAATAAATTAGATCACAGAACCTGTTCTGAGGAATCATCCTGTATCTTTTCTCCTTCTTCTGTGAAAATAAACAAATATTTACCTAAATAAGTACAAAGAGAGATTGTTTATTCAGAGGTTGCTATATAATAAGGGAGTCAGACACCATTCTTTGTGTTTTATAAAATCTCAAAGACAAGAAAACAGAAGAAAAGCGTCATAGTGAAAAAAGAGATGGCCTCGGGTATACTTCAGTTGGAAGTTGTTAGCTTGGGGAACCTCGGGGTGAGCCAAATAGAAGTGGAATATCTTAGGTATTTGGTTTGTGGAACACATTTGGTGCTGCCTGGTTGGTTTTGTGCTGGAAGATGACAATCAGTAAGGGAGCCAGAAATCATTGATCAAGTCCTGACCAGTCTGTTATGATGCTACTGAGGCTGTGGTTTGGATTCTTAAACTGATGCTACAGAATTTGTGTATCAGAGCTGTTATACATGGTCTGGATGTTGTGTATGGATATGTTTATTCTTTTCACCTTTTTTCCCTTTGGGTTATTTATTCTGTCTTTTGTGGAAGCTTGAATAATTTATGGCAAGCTAGAGATTCAGATTTTTACCTCCTAGGGATTGTGTAGATGTTTCCATAGACAATAGCATTGTGATATTTTCAGGAGTATTGCTTTATCAGTATGGAAATCATCTGAGAAAAGGCAGCCATATTAGAAGAATTAAGCCTCTGGATCGACTGCAATGCTTCAGTGCCATGACTAAAATGACAAAGATATAATAATTAATAATCTCTGTATGATGCTTTGGTATTAGAAATCCCAACTGTGCAACTCAGGCCAAGAGATCAAATCACATAAAGTGTATCTATACTTTGTTTGTTTACTAAATCCAAATACAACAGAAAGCCTTAGCTATGGAACAGACATCAGCATGGCTGACCAATATGAAATCTAGATCAGTATGTCTGCCCATCATGACTTTTGGCAATGCTCCTGCACTAAACTCTGTGACATCTAGTGTAGAAGTAACATTAACTTTGGCCAGTGTTGGTAATAAGTTTATCACAGCTATTCATTTCTCCAAGTGCTTGCCGCTGAGCACTAGGGCCCTGAGTTCGATCCCCGGTCCCGCAAAAAAAAAAAAAAAAAAAAGAAAAAAAAAGAAAACACTGCTGTGATTGTTTACATAGAAGATAAGATAGTAATTTCCTCATGCAGAGTGCCCAAATAATCAAGAATGGAGTTCATTTTGGGGTTCTTATCTGAGTTGGAAGTCTTACCGGAGTCTTAGTGACCTATATAATTAGGCTCTCTATTTATAGACAACTGTGAGAATATTATGCCTAATATACATGACATGCTTTTCTGAGGAAAACAAGATCAAGTACATTGACTACAAAGTACATAATGTCCTGTAGGATCACTGGGAATAGAGTTGTTCATATACCTGAGTTACACTTTGAATCTTTTTTGGTTTTTGACAGGTGGCCTTTTTTTGACCTATTGCATAGGAAAGTTGTTGACTTAAAATTTAGAGTTACCTGCAGTTTGATCTGTACATTATAATAGTTGATTACTTTTTTCTGAGAACAAAGACACTATTAAAGTCATAGGTTAACTTGTTCAAGGTAATTTTCCACATAAGTGCAAGAGGAAATGATATTTACTATAATTCTCTGTGGTGAGACTGGAATCTCCAAGAGGTTTTTGTTTTGTTTTACCATGGTGGTCAGGTGATCAATGACATATCAGCATCATTGAGATAAGTTGCTATTTGGGAAAACTAAAGAGTGGCTTTAAAATGAATATGATCTGACATAACAATCATAACAGGGAGGGAAGAACAAGAGGGAAAGGGCCATTATAGATGTATGACAACTGGACGTCTATAGAAAAATGACAAAAAAGTTATAAGCAAGGAGATAAAAGAACCAAAACATATATTCAACATAGTCTTTGTTTGATGTTGGTGGTAGCTGCCCACTGTCTGAAGTCATTAGCTTGTTCTAAAGGTTTTGGGTCAACTACATGCTTCTGAAGATTGGCTGCTTCTGTAGGATCTGTGAGAATCCTTGGTTGGAAAATTTGTCTCAGGGTAGTCTTCCATTGTATCAAATTCAGAACTGCTTTTTAAATTGTGAAATAGGAACTCAAAGAAAGGAATCCCTGGAGTTCCATTGTTGTAGTTGTTGTTACCGGTACTTGACAAGGTCCTTTTCAATGATATTCAAAAGTTATTTTTTTCTCTGATGTCTCTTTCAGTACATACAATCTTCTGGTTCATAATCATGAAGAGGTTGTCTAGGAAGAAGGGAGTTTGAAATATAAGTCCCTGTCAATATTTTAAATGCAACAAGTCAGGGTCCAAGGTTGGAGATAAAATCCCATATTACACGGACCCATTTATAGACTAACAGCTGATATATCTTCAAGGAGCCATTGTGGTTAGTGTGAGTACCACTGGCCAAAGAAGTTTAAGGACATCTGAGAACGTTGCTAATTGTGAGGGTACTATTACTTCTTACAAGCTTGTATTTCTTAGTCATTTTGTAGAAAAGTTGGTCAGCTTGAGAATGGAAACACAAAATCAAACCACTTTCTGGTAACTATAATTTGTAGTTTTTTGGGTAAAGAAATTTTTCAAACAATCCTGAAATGAAATACACAATCACTAAAGTATATTCAAGTCTCCTGGAGGGTAATCCATCTTTCCAAGGGCTTTCAGGTTTTTGTTCTGAGCCAAACCTGAAACACAGGCCATGTCCTATCTTGACAGTTTTTCTAGAATTACGTTTTTTTGTAGGTAACACATGATTATAAAATAATCTGAATTGTCTTTTTAATGTTCCCTGCTACTATGAAGCTACTAAGCAATTTGTCTATATTATTACAGTTAGTTTCAGAGAAAAGATAAGCTAATAGCTATGTGAAATCATTTGGTGTCATGAAGTAGTCCTGGGAGAGCAGAGATGATCAGAATAAAAGTATGACCATATTTTCTCTATTCTTTTAAAAACCAGGGGCTAAACACTGATACTGCATCAGGGTTTCTTTGAATCATTTCAGAGATTTACCCACTGGAGTATGGATAGAATAATAATCTAGGTTAAGGCTGCTTTTGGGCATAAATCCACTAATGCATTTTCATACCTTCCACATCACCCCCTTCAACAGGAGGCCACAATCATTATGATAGGCACCTGCCTGGGATGTTTTGGGTGTGTCTAAAGGTGAATAACTTGTACATTTTTGATGGACATTACAAAAGAAGTGAGAAAACATTTTATTTCTGAAGCATCACAAAGTCATGCACTTCTCCAAAAGAATAGTTGCTGTCTGTATGTATGCTTCCTCTCTGGTCTTTGACTAGTTGATAAGATCTTAGCAAGTGCAACACATTCTGCCACCTGGGATGGTTTTATCTCATGTGGCGGACCACATACTCAAGGAAAACTTAAATTAATAATGTCATACCATACTCAGTAACTTCCAGTTATAGTTTCCCATCAACAAGTAGTTAATCTTAGGTCAAGTTTCTCAGTGGGATTCTATAATATACCCGAGTGAGGCACAGAAAAGTTTTCTAGCTAAACTAATATGATGGTGAGGGACTTTCGGTAGGGACTGGAAAGTAGCACACTTCAGGGTGAGGCTGGAATGAATAGCAGTGTTAAGAAGGAGAGAATAAAAGTATCTCATCAGAGGTTAATTGCCTAAAAGGAGTTGAGTTCTTTAGTAGCAGTAATGTCTGTACTGCATGAATAACCACAAGTTTCTGTTATCCTAAGACAAGTACGGTAAACCTTTGCCATAGGGTGAAGAGTGAAGTTGAGAAAACCAGTGAGTTTTTGATGGTTCCTCTGATATTGAGTTAAATCCCAGTCTTTTGTCCAGGTCACACATGATAGACAAAGACCTCTACTGTTCTGGATCACTCTTGTTTGGATACATGCTTCTCTGCTCAATTTTTTCAACACTTCCCACCAATTGTACTAGTTATTTGCCTTTTATGTCTGAACTGCACCACTAGCTTATAAGCCCTATGAAAGCAATGGCTTTGTTTCCTGCCACATTTCTATGCTCAGAACAGTCTCCAATGTAAGGTAAGTGTTTGGCAACAGTTACTGAATAAATGAACAAGACTAGTATCTAAATAAAAAAATTTAATAACTGCCCATTATGTAACTTTGCTACTGTGCGACATACTCTGGTGGATCTGGAGGAAACGAAAGACATTCTACAACTGTGAGACAAGACCGTCAAAAACTCAAAAATTGAAAAAGGCTTGAGAATAAGTAAATGATGGCTCTGTTATAAGTGCTACAAAAATTCAGAGACAGGAAATACCCTCAGGCTCAAGCATGGAAGATTTGGTGGAGGGTGGGAAAATTGGTTTAATAAGTGTCTTAGAGTTGAGGAAGAGGAACCCAACATAAAAGGAAGGTATTGGCTGTGAGCTGTCTTTCCTACTTCATATTCCAAAAACAATCAAGGCCTAAAATTGAATTAGTAGGGATTCAGCCTGGACATGAAGCCATACTTGTTAATGACCGCAAATTCTGGTTTTAGAGTTCTTTGGGTAAATCATAAAGGCTTCTTCCTCCAAACGTTAGTCTTTGTTCATTTATTCATTCAAATATTTATTGAACATTTATTATTTATTCAGTATTGTGCAGGTATCAAATATATAGTGTGATTTTTGGAAACTTTTACAAGTTGGTTGGAGAGAGAGAAAAAGCACATACCGAGTAGCCAAGTAAAAGGGTAAAGAAGCTTATAATTACATGCCTAATGAGCACCTTGGTGTATGTCTTGTGTTGGTCTACATGTCTTATGGTTCACTGTTCAACAGAGATGCCGTTGACTGTATCATCGTATCTGTGAGCCTTATGTGAGTAACGTGCAACAAAGTACTTTGTATCTGTAAATTACTGTCAGACATTTTTTTCATTATCTGGTAGCATAGGAAGATAGATGACTCCAAGATTTATCTCTGCTTCCAATGAGAATTTATGAAATTTGAGATTCATTAATATGAAGATCTTTAGAACTAACCAGCTTAAAGACTGTGAGGGAAACTGTGGTGACAAATACTGAATTTTTCATCTCAGTGAGGGCAATGACCTTAACATCTCCAAACTTCCAAGACAAATAACACTTCAAACTCAGAAGCCAGAGAAGGATTCTACCCTTTTCTTGAATTATTTTGGGGGAAATAAAACATTCAAAGGCCCACCATGAAATCAAAGTCAATAGGCTCCACTAGTTTTTAAAAGCCTGTGAAGCAAAATTGCTGTTGGTGCAGCAATTAGCTATTTTGTTTTAGAAGGGAGCATGGTCGCTATGTAATCCTCCTGCTTGGACATGGACTTCCCATAAGCTGCTAGTTTTTCCATGATACCTTTCTCCAAAATGCACATATTTGCAAGAATTACTCCTTGTGAAGTTGTCATTACCACAGAGAACATGCTTTGCAAACCATTTCCTCTCCTTTATCAACAGAGTTGAATTGAACAGGTTTTCTTTCATTTTCAAAAATTGATGAAATAGGGAAAAAGAAACTCTTAGATTTTAGAAGCAAGAAATTGAATGAAACTTTTTAGAGCTTGAGAAAGTTCAGTGCAAAAGAGGTAGGGGCAGTTTTGACATATACTCTTCTAAAGTATTGATTTTTCTTTTCAAAATTGATCTGAAAACATGACAAATGTATACTCCAACACCCAATACAGTATTAAAAGAAACCCAAATGTCAGGATGAAAATCTGATGACCTACAACCTTAGTGGAAAGAAAGATAAAATATCTTATGTGACCCAGAGTTCCTGAAAATGCCTTAGTTATCTTTGTTTTTTTCTCTTTTTTGGTCCTTATTTATTCACCTCAGTTGCAATCATCTAGGAAAGAGGCTGGAGAAATCATTTCTGCTATTAGTGTGGCCAATCAAACTTTGATACACTCCAGTAAACAGGCTCTTTTTGTGTATGTGTTTATGGGAACGACCAAACTTGTTAATACTGTACTTACTTACTCTTGTAGGAATAGATATTCAATCATTAGGCATCTACCTAAAAGCGATGAATCAGCACTCTGTGGAATCAAAGGGCAGCCGTGCCAGGCTAAACAGTTTTCCTGCAGACCTCACAAAGGTTCTTTGCACTCAAGAATGTATCGATTTCATTAGGTGTGCTAATTTAGCAGTTCTCTGGTTTAAAGACTATAATTACCACACAATGCACAACCTGTGTATATAAGCTTATTTCAGAGAGGAAAACGTTTGCTCTCCATTTATTAACAGCAAATGTACACATTTTTCCACAAATTCTAGTTATAAGTCTCCCTTTTGTATCCACAAGGCTCTGTTATTTTAGTCTTTTATTAATAAATGAACAATTTCATACAGTGCTAATGAGTGAAAGCTTATCTCTTGCTCCCTTTTATGGTTAAAATGTGCTGGAGAACTGGACAGTGAAGCACCTAGGTGACTGAGGTACATGACAGTTTTAATAATTAGATTCCTTCTATGTCCATTTTCACTGATGGAAAAATGTTACACTTGATTTTCTCATTTTCATAGCTGTATCAAAGTTCAGAGAAAACAACTCAAACAGAAATATGATAATAGAGCTGAACTATAGAGCATCTTCACTGTAAGTGGGTTTTTACTGCATTCTGTGTACGCTGTTTTGGAAACAATTACTGCGGTGTGAGGAATAAATTAGGTTGTTCTTTGTTATCTTTCAGAATACTGATTTTACTTAAGACCTATCTGTCTGTAAATGTTTCTCCCTTGCCACTCTATGTCTATTTTGTTTAAAAATTCAATTGCATACCTAGTAGGTGTGGGTAGTGTTCAAAGAACAGACCTTGTTCTGTCACTTAATTATATTTATTAGTGGTGTAGGAGCGTCAGTGGGAGTGTGTGTGTGTGTGTGTGTGTGTGTGTGTGTGTGTGTACATGTACACTGCCCTCTCCTGGACTTCATTTCTAAATGAGTAGGTTTAAATATATATATATATATATATATATATATATATATATATATATATTAGCCTAGAGGAAAAGTAAAAGGCAAAGGAATAGCTATGGGAAAATATGCTTTTTTCTTCTTTACTTATAATTCTCTAGTAGTTGGGATGTGTTTATACGGCCCAGGAAGACCTGAGTCTATCATCATAACCTATGCACAGCAAGAACTCAGTAAGTAAATTAAAAAGTTGAGAGAATTTTTTTTCTCTGATAGATTGAGGCTGAAAGTATTTAATATAAAGAACATTGTCTCAATTTTGGGATACATGATAGTTGGGGGAAGTCATGCTTATTAGAGACAAGCAGGTCTACAAATCTGAGTAATCACTTTTCTTTGCAAATGTCCATATTAATAATTTGATATACCATAGTTAGGGATCGAAAAGCAGGAATAGTAGCCATTTAGATATGTGCCGAAGATTTTACCCAAGTGGGCAAAAACATGAGACTTTAATTTGACTGTGAAGGAAGTACCATATATTTAAGCCACATAGCAAAGGCCACCTATCTGAATCCCAGCCAACTGAAAACAAATTGGAGGAAGGGCCTTCTAAGGGTGTGCTCTAGAGGGAAAAAAAGCAGTGCAGGAAGTAGCTGTCTGCTGAACTTGGTTCACCTCTCCCATGTTACAGGGTTTTAGCTGAAATGGGTTGGTCAGCTGAGGACTAAGGTCTTCCTTCTCTGCCAGTCATGAACTGGAATGAGAACGAAAGTGCTAAGTGACCCAGGACTCTGCTGAAGCCGATGTAGTGCTTCCCCCTCCTCTTTCCCTTCCCACTGGCTGGAGCTGAGACAGAAGGCATGAGTAGAAGGTATTTGCAGCTGAACAGCTAGACTCAAGCAGTAGATGAGACACAAGAGAAAAAGAGACATTTTATATGAGGCTGCCAGGGTTTGTTCGCTATGGGAGTTAGCAATTCTTAACTAATACAGAAATACATATTCTTTGAGATTAACAGGGTCAGGGTAGGCCTGAAACCTGTACTGAGCATTTATTGGGGCTATGACTCAAGTAGGGATGACCACAAACAGAAAGAGCACCATTTGTAGACACACAAAACACGGCAATGGATATACAGCAGTGCCTTGCTCTGAGTTACAGTGGGGCAGCCTTGGAGGTGCTTAGTGGGAGCCAACATGAAGGGAAGATTAAAATTAATGGTCTGTTTTTATGCAGAAAAGGCAGTTTCTACTACCCTTAGAATATTGACTCTCCACACAACTCAGCATCAGTGGACAACACAGCAGCTGCTTTTAGGATATCTTTAATTAATTCATTAGCTATTTAATTTTGCTCACTTGTTATCTTTCTTCATTTGTAGTGAATGAAGATATTTGGTGTGTTTTAATACACCAAACCCTGTGAGAAAACCTGATACTGTGCTTCACTGAGTATAGCTGAGACGTCTCAGAGGAGATGTCTTGACCAGTGCGGTGTGCAAGGGAACACCTAATAACGAACTGGATAATAATGGAGTCCGATGTGCGCACTTTAGGCCCTATTATTATCATCCTATTTTCATAAATGGTCTTTACAGTTTTAATGGAAGGGAGTGTACGTAAAATCTCAGTGGTTGGGTTAGAAGGTCCTCGGAGATACTATCTTTGTCTTCCTTTTCTTGTTTGTGTTTTATTGTACACTTGCCCAGGGGCTATGGAACAAGACCATGTTTATTAATTCCATAAAGAAGCACATGTAATGATGACCATTTACTTCTGACCTATAAGAAACAGGTATTTATTTTATTGGGGTAACGAAGTGTTATGGTTTCAGAGTTTCTTTTCTCTTTAATTCCCCTTACAGTCCCAGATTTTCAGTTTCAAAAAATAAAAACAGCACACTGATGCAAATCCGTGCTGTCAGTCTTTGGCCTTTATGTAGTTTCAGAATTCTTCTCTTGTTTAAGTTTTCATTCTCTGGCCTACTAAAATGTTTTTTTCTGGGATTTTGCCTTATCAAACACTGCTTGAAAGAAACTGGCCAATTGCCTGATCATAGGGATTTTTAAAAATGAGTTTGAGACCTGAATTACCATGGATTATAGTAAGATCTGACCTATAGAAGCAGATAGTAATATGTTTATGATAGCTTTGTAGTAGTTCTGCTTGGAGGCAAGGTTATAAAACAAGATAACCTCCTGAGGTTCCCTGTAACTCCCTAATTCCACAATGTTAATCTCCTTGAGTGAATACAACATTTTTATTCCTTCTTTGAAGATACTACTATCCTGTGATTTCTATGTTTCTCTTTGTTCTTTTGGGTCTTCAGGATGTGTTACCAGAGAACAATTTCTAGGAAATTTGTGAGTATGAGACGCATTTCATTTTTCTGAAAAGGAGTGGAAAGATGAGACAGAACTGCCGTTTCCAAGATTTATTTCAATACAATTTAATTCAATAAGCAAGTACAGTACGGAGTCTGTTTCCTTTGCAGGCTCTGTGGTAGGAAGAGAGACGTCACCATCAACAGCAGGGAAGTAGGGTCTGGCTTATTGTACAGGTTTGTTGAAAAGATGAAATATGATGACAAATATGTACAGAACCTGGTACATAGAAAGCCCTCAATAAATAGCATCTGAAAGCACATTGAAATGTAATGCTTTGTTGAAGTCAAGTTTTCAGTGTTTACAGAGTGCTGTGAACAATCCTGCATGGGAGGCAAGGCTGATAGTGTGCAGTAGGTGTGGGTTTGGATTTACTTCCTCACTCCATTACTTGAGGTAAACTTTCTTATTCAGGACTGTACATTTTGAATAAAGTAACCATCCCATGACAAACTCACACTCAATGGTAACTATGTTTATGGTTATTATTTTCTAGTCCTCAAAGCAGAGCTGGAGTCAGAGTGTTGGATGTAGGCAAATGATTTGGGAAGTGACCCCATGGAGTAAGATTGGCAGGTCAGGAAAATGTAGTAGGGAAGCAGGGAAACTAATAGAAGTGACTCAGTTGACCTTTACTAAAGGTGACATGTTCATTCTTATCAGAGCCTTCTGGAGACCCTTAAAAATATGTCTAAAAATTGTCAGTAAAGGAAATATTTATTCATTGGCTCCTAGGAAGAGATGGGTAAGAAGGAAGGAGCATGGGACTGGGGACTGTACTTGGGGCAGGGCATTGTCACTGTCAGGTGGCTCATGATGGAACAGATTGAGCAGACAGCTAGATGTCACGGTAGCTCAAGCAAAAGCTTGGGTCGAGAGATCACGCGACATTGCACAGAATGGTCCAGTGGGTTGGAGAAGAGCCGAGAGAAACCAGTGAGGCAGTCACGCTGCCTGCTAAGTTGCGAAAATGACACAAACCTGTAAAGTGTAAAGTGCATTTAAAGGATTTGAAAGCTAAATTTCAAGTGAGAATCTAAGGATCTGTTGGTCAGAATGGACATGCTTCATGTGTTTCGGATGCACATCCTTTGAACTCTATTCTAATATCACATCAGCTGTCGGGGTTTGGGGAAATAAAACAGAACAGACAAGGTTCCCAACCTTGAAATGCAATAAAAATTGTGGGAGCAGATCATCCATGCTGTCGCTTCCCCCCTTCCTAATATGGTGTACATCATTCTTCTAGAGCAGAACTCCGAGAATACAAGCTTTTGAATTCAGGTTGGTCAGCAAAACTTTATCTAGAGGAAAAAAATGAAATGTAGATGTCTTGAATTGTAAGTGTATTCAGAAGAAAGACTTCCTTACAAAATTTTTGAACCGAAAGATTATGTAATATTTACTGACAAGGGGAAAATAATTTTAAAAATAAAACCAGAAATGCTTTCTATTCTTCTACACCCATAACTATTAGAGTTTACATTTACAACAACTTTTTTGTCCTCTCCTGAAGAAAACGTTTATTCACCTGTAAGATGAGTCAGTGTAATATAAGCTTTAGCAAATTTCCCGGCAAGCTGCTATAAAGGATTTCTGTATTTAAAAAAATCTTAGTTAAGTATGTTGGCAGAAGCTTGGGATATTGGAAGTAACGTTCACAATGAGGGGAAATTTGAGGCTGTCCCTCAGCTATCATTCAGCTTTGTTTTGTACAATGTATAAGAGAAATTTAGAATCACTCTAGTAAAATACACTCATCCTTTAAAAAACAGCATATTCAAGGATATAACTATACACCACTGAGTCGGAAATATATGTACACCTAAACAATTAAAAAGTCATGGTTCTTTGTGAGTTAGTTAAAATTTAAATGTGATGGATCTTAGTTATTTAGTGAGAATTTAAGAGGTTAAGATTGACTAAAATTCCTAAAAGAGTGAAAGCTTTCATCTCATTTTTAAAATGTTGTGCTATCATTTAAAGTTTTTCTTATAAGTTATACAAAAGGAAAGGACACTATGATTTCAGATTGGTAAACCTTGGGAGTTGTTTTGGTCTCATATATCATTAATTTGACATGTTTTTATCAAACTATAGTATGCATATATTTGTTAAATAAAACATGCCTCACTCCTAAAAGTAGTTATGTAAAGATAATTTAAAATTTTGTTTATATTTAATCAAATGCTATTAATATTACTACAGCATATTGATGAACAGTTTCTCTTTCTATATTTTAGTGTACTAGCATTAATTTGGGGTCTCCACACTGATATAAATTCCCAATCCTCTTCTGTTTTTAATTCTGAGACAGGGTCTTGCTAATTCACTAAACTCTTTAGGCTGAAACTTTTGACCCTCTTGCCTCAGTCTTTCAGAGTACTGCAGTTACAGTTATGTGTCACACCTGCTTTGTTTTTCTTTTTTTGAAAACTGATTATAGTTTAAGATTTTAATTCTCTCTAAAGCCTAAATGCTGATAGTTTAAAAGAGTATTTCATCAAATGATTACTTAATATCTGGAGATTCTTTTCCGAGAATAAAGAAAAGTCATCATATATACCAAAATTTTTCTTTGCCTAGCCTGAACGATTAATCTCTCAAAAGAGACTGGTTCAAATTAGTCCTTAATTAGAAAGAAAAATTGAAAAGCTGTATTGATGATCAACTAGTAGAACATGTTAACTTTAGGAGTTGTGTCTTGCTTTTCTCAGGTATCTTTGTCTTCCTCTGATTTACCAGGAAGACTTCACAGAACTCACAAATGGAATTGAAAGACAAAATAGTGAGAATGAAATACTAAGTCTTTTGTTCTGTTAGCTTAAGAATAAGAAACAGTTTTCTGATTCTTATAATAATGACTCAGGGTCATTATTTTAAGAAGATGAAGTAGAATATTTGAATAAAATGCTAAGAGAATTAATGCCATTTCTAGGGTTAATCAGTGGTTCCTGCATCTGCATGAATCATTAATTCATCTCTTTTTAACTGAAATAACTGGTCCCTCGTAGCAGCATTTGAGAGATTTTTAAGGTCAAAATGAAAAGAGACAAACACTATTCACATGCATTATATAATCACTGGAACTGAATTTTCCACTGTATTGACTAAATGAACTAATTAACAGCTAGATTTAGCATTCTCTCTATATAGTGTGACCTTCCAAACAGTCCACACATGGAGAGTGGAAGACTAGAGTCCAAAGACATTTGTTTTATATGAGGACATGACCCTATTTTGGTGAAAAGTGAGCTTTTTTTCTTTTAATGTTGCTAATTGTGTCTAAGCATGAGCATGTTTTCTCCTTTTATTCCAGAATTGTTGCTACTTGTTATGTATCTCTAAACACCTGAGAAATGATATTTCTAAGAACAAGAAAAACATTCCTTTGGCAGATAAAGATTGGCCAAAAAAACCCTTCGGAGTCCAGTCTGAGTGAACTGTTGGCTTGGTTTCCAGGGCTAGATCTGTGTCACAGACATCACACAGCACACATCACACATCCCATGGGGATGACAAATGAAATATTTAATTGGTGTGTTTGGAGACTTCCACATATTTTGGTATTTTTTAATCTCCTCTTTCAGACAAAACATCTGAACAGATGAATGCAGTTGCTCTCTTAAATTGAGCAAATCTAAAGGCTGAACCACATACTTTCAAAGTGAACTCATAGATTAAAAGAAGTACAGTATTATGTTTTCCTCTGGCACTACTTGTAGAGTTTTCATCTCCCTTCAGACCCAGGTGTACGTGTCAGGAATTGGTTATCAGTTCATTGTTATGAAGTCCCTGGGAAGGATTCATTAATTTTATAACACAACATCTCTTTACAATGAATAGTTCTGCAAACTGGGAGCTTCGTTATTTTATTCATTCCAAGCCTGCGTGACATGCTGCAGTATTCTTTGGGAATAGAGTTTTGCGGGATGAGATGCTTCCCATTTTCAATAAGCCGTGCATCTGTTCATGCAGCATCATCAGTCAAGCAAGTAATAAACCCCTCTCAAGGAAACCTATAAAAGGTCCTCCTCCCCATCGTAAGTGAAAGCATCATCCTCCCAAAGATCCATCTTACCGCGCCCAGCCAAACGGTATATGTAAATTATCCTGGCTCTTAACCAGTCAAATCATAAAAGATAAAAGAATGGAAAAAGATGTTTGGGATGTTGAATTAGGAAAACCTGGGCTTAAATCCTAAATTATGGAAATATTACTCATTATCTCTAAACTTTAGTGTCTATGTCAGTAAAATAGGACCAGTAGATGCTTCCATGGAGAGCTGACATCATAACTACATGCACTAATGTATGGACGAGGTGAATTCACACCATCAGTTACAGGCTGATGTTTCAGTCAATAATTTCATCATTTAATCACCAGAATCGTTCTTGTTTATGTAATGAAAATCCAACTTGGATAGGTTAATATGATTTATATGCCACATAAAATGAAATCTGGGGGTAAATCTGGCAGAAAGTTGGCAATTTCAGTGGCACAGACATGGCCACAGGTACAGATACTGGTCCTCCAGCTCTCCCAGCACCACCCTGAATATGCTCTCGGGGCTAACTCCCTACCATTCATTAAGTCTTAGTGACTGGAAAGTAGAAATGCACGTGGTGACAGTACGGCTTCATCCCAGAACTAAGCAGAAAGCTTAAAAATCCCAGCCAAGATTTAGTTATATTTTTACAAATAGAAGAGGATCTATGCCTAAAAATACAGGAGTGCCTTTAGGGCATTTTTGATAATTTTTACTCTTCAAAACAGTCAAAACAAAACTATACAACTATCGTAATTGTTTTACTTTTTCTCTTAATACTGTTTGTTTTGTGAATAAATTCTGAAGGGGGTAAATGTGGTATGTATGTACAATGGGTTCTTATCCAGTCATAAAGAGCAAAACCATATCATTTGCAGAAAAAATGGATGGAGCTGGAAATTATCACGTTAAGTGAGATAACCCAGATGCAGAAAGAGAAGTACTATGTGTTTTCTCTCATACGAGGCATGATTAAGAAATACATTGAATGTTTAAATTAAAAAAAAAAATTGTTCCTTAAGAGAACCATGCCATTAATGCCTCCTGGTTCAAACACTTGTCTCACTGTTCTTTTTAAAAAATGTCTTAGTACATATTTACAGTACGTAATATTTGCATTCGTCTTAGGGAATAGGTACATGTACTTAACGTGTCTTGATTCTCCTTATTCCCCTTCCCCTCCGCTTCCTCCGCCTCCCTTCTGCCTTTAGCTCATGTTTGCAGTACGTGATGACTACATTCATTGTGGGTGGCAAGTATATGTACCTGACACGTCTTGCAATTCTCTGTAAGCCCCCTTCCCCTCCTTGCTTGCCCCACCTTTCGTCTGTTTGTGCCATTCCCATTTTCAGATGCTCTCTTTTCCTGTTTCCTTTTATCTATCATCTATTCCACTCTTTATTTATTCTCTGCATTTTTCATAGAAGAGAAACCATATGATATTTAAATTGTGTGTCTGATTTATTTCACTTAACGTTATGACTTCAAGGTGCATCCATTTTCCTACAAATGACTCAGATTTATCCTTCTTACAGCAGAGTAGCACTCCATGTGTATAAATATCACTTTTTTTATTTCTTCATCTGTTGGTGAACAAAGAGACCACTTCCAAGATTTAGCTATTGTGAATAGTGCTGCTATAAACATGAGTATATATGTGTCACTGTAATTTGATGTCTTTTAGTCTTTCAGGAAGAAACTTATAGGGAGAAGAGCTGGGTTGAATGGAATTCCTATTTTTAGTTTTTTTTTGAGGAATCTTCATACTGATTTCCACAGTGGTTGTACCAGTTTGCCTTCTCACAGTGTGAAAGAATGCCTTTTCTTTCATGGCCTCATCAGCATGTGCTATTATTTGATTTCTTAATGACTGCTACTCTTTCTGATGTAAGATAGAGCCCTTGTTGTTTAAATTTACATTTCTCTAATGGCCAAAGATGTTCAACATTTTTCATGTATTTTTTCACCATTTATACTAATTCTGAGAAGTATTTATTCTTTTCAGTTCCCAGTTTTTGATTGGATCTTTTATTTAGGGGTATAATTATTTTGAGTTCTTTATATATTCTAAATATTAGCCCTCTGGGCAAGGTATAGTTGGCAGGAGTATTTTCCTATCCTATTGGTTGTCTCTTCACTCAGTTGTTCCCTTTGCTGTACAGAAGCTTTTTAACTTACTGTGGTCCTATTTGTTGATTCTTGATGTTATTTCCTTTGCAGTTGGGGCTCTATTCAGAAAGTCCTTGTCTACACATACGACTTTGAGTTTTACCTACTTTATCTCTGAAGTTGCATATTTCTATATTAAAACTTACATCTTTGAATCATTTTGATTTTAGTTTACTACATGATAAGAGACATGAGTGCAACTTCAGGCTTCTGCATGTGGATAGCCAGTTTCCCCAGCACCATTTGTTAAAAGAAACTATCTTTCCTCCAATGCATGTTTTTGGCCCCTTCATTGAAGATCAGGTGGCTGAATGTATCTGAAGTTGTTTCTGCATCCTGTGTTCTGTCCCACTGATCTCATATGCCTGGTTTTGGGACAGTGTCATGCCTTTTCTTTGAAAAAAAATTCACTGTAGCTTTGTTATACTGCATAACTTGAAATCCAGGATTGTGGTGCTTCTTGCTTTGGTCATGTTGCCCAGATTGCTTTTACTTATATGAAACCTTCTAGTTTCATATAAGTTTTAGGGTTTTTTTCATCTAGTTCTGTGAGGAATGGTGTTCGCATTTTGATTGCAATTGCACTGAATCTGTATATCAGCCTTGGAAGTTTGTCTATTTTAACAATGTTGGTTTTGCCTGGCCATGAACAGAGGATGTCTCTCCATTTTGATTCCTCTTCCATCTCCTTTTTCAGAGTACTGTAGTTCCCATTGTGGAGGTCTTTCATTTCCTTGGTTAGGTTAATTCCTAAATATTAAATTTATCTTGTTGCTTTTGAGAATGGTATTATTTTTCCTGACTTTTTTTTTGGTGAATTCATTATTAGTGTAAAGGGACTCTATTGATTTCTGAGTGTTAATTTGTATCCTGTTACATTACTTTATTTGGTTATTAGTTCTAGGAGTCTTTTGGTGGAATTTCTTGAGTCTTCTTTGTAAAGGGTCTCCAAGAATGATAATTTGATTTATTCCTCCTGCCTCTGCGTCATAAGTACTGGGACTAGAGGTGTGTGCCACTATGCCTGGCTGATAGTTTTTTAAAATTACTGCCTGAATTTCTTGGCTTCTTACTGGATTGTTCAGAGTTTTTATGTGTTCTTGTCTATGTCTTGGTAATTCCTGTGTCTAAGAAACTCCATTTCTTCAAAATTATCCGATATGTTGGACTATAATTTTTCATAGTAGTTACTAATGATCTTTTAGATTTTAGTATATTTTGTGATTTTGCCTATTTAATTTCTACAATCATTGAATAACAATCCAAATCCAAATCTGGTACAAAGAGAGAAGTGAAAAAGATCAGAGCAGAAATTAAGGAGATTGAGACAATAAAATAATGCAAAGAATCAATGAATTGAAGAGCTGTTTCTTTGAGACAACAAGCAAAATAGACAGACCATAGTCAAACAAGGAAAAGAAGGAAAGAGGCCCACACCAATGTTTAATTTTCTTGACACTTTGTCAAACCTCTTTTATGGCTGTCTTTCGTTGCACTGTTGTGGCTGGTTCAGTGTCCTGAACTGCGCCAAAGTGTGTACTGTTCGGAATTATTTTGACTTTGTACAAGAGCTAGAAGTCTCACGGTGTGATGTTTGATGAATAAGGTGGATGAGGTCATACTATAATGGTTTTAAAAGCCTGTATTTCCATTAAATGCCTTTTGCCAGCAGCATTCACTAATTTTTATCATACCTCCTAAACAGTCTCACAGAAAAGGGCTTCCAGAACTGACTCAGAAAGACGGGATAAGTCACCAAAGAGAGGAAGAGTAGTCTGAGGGTGATTAATGACAATCTGTCTTTTATTGTAATGAAACTTTTTATTTAGACATTCACTGTAGTATGTACCGGTGAGCCTCCGTATGTGGAGCCTAGTGAGAAGAGATGACATGAGAGTATGCAATCAGAGAGGAGGAAGGGGTTAAGGAAAGGATTAGTAGAGGGAAGTGAGGTTACAAGATGAAAGTGTTTGAAAATGCCACGCTGAAATCCACTGTTCTGTATAATTAATATATATTAATGAAACTTTTTTAAAAAATCAAGAATGAAATGAAGATATCTAGAGAAAACTGCTGTTGTGTTCTTAAAATCCAGGTTATTTTACAGAGTATGTGCATAGGTGGGTAAAAGGCAATTAGAACAGCTGATACAAGCCAATCACTAGGATCACTGAGGTAGCACATGGATGTTCCTGAGTTATAATGATGTGATTTTTTTCTATCAAGGGTATAATTGAAGATTCAAGAGAGCTCAAGAACAATAAAGCTGTAAAAGATTAAAAGAGAGAAAAGATAATTATGGAATGCCATTGATTACACAGCTAATTTGCAGATTGTTGCTTGAGGAGCATTCTTATTCTTTTCTGTCAAGGTCAGAAGGCTGGTGTTTAGGAACATGGGCAGGCAATTTTACTTTTATATGGACTAGAATGGCCAGAATAGAGAGTGGAGAAAATAGCAGAGATCCCAGCTCCAGATTTTGGATTCTTTTATATTTGGTGGGCTTGTACTCTGCGACACTGCATTTTACTATTGTACAGTATTGTTGATCAAATGAAAAAGTAATAGAATTGGGTAATAAAAACAAATGAGGCTTGGAAATTAGGATGCTAGCTATAGCATTACTATGAGTTACTGCCTGGTTCTAAGATTCTTCACCTATAAAATAGAGGAGTTGAACTTGATAGTATGCCCCAAATCTGGCACATGATAAAACAGTCTGTGAAGTTTGTGAAAGACATGGGTTCCTTGGACTCAAGTGATATCTGCTGAGTTGAATTTCTGGGGGATGAGGCAGGCTTTAGGGAGACATGAACTTTCAAGGGTATTCTTGTCTGATTCTCTCTGTAACCTTCTCTCCCTCAGGTAGGAGGAACCCACATCTGGAAAACATTAAAAATCAACTTTTAAATGTCAGTTCAGCCCCTAAATCCCATGATTTTATTTCAACATCATAGGGATTTAGGAATAGAGAATGATTCAAAGTGAAATTATTTGGATAACATAACAATACTATTATTGTGTTCCATCATGAAATGGTGTTCACAGTGTCTGGCCTTCAGGATTTGCCTCAATCTTACTGCAGCTCACCTTTGCCTTTGGGAATAGCCACCCACCAGTGCAAAGCTGATTTAGAGATAGAGAGAAGAAAGAGGGAATTTTATGTGCACTCATAGATCTTGGTTTGCATTTATTCAAGCACAATTAAAAACAGTAGGGCTTCCCAGTTAACATTTGGTAAAGCTCACAAAGGATTGTTATTTGCTTATTGCTTTGAAAAGCCTGTGGGGGAAGAGATGTGTTTTGATGAAAGAGTTGCCTTAAATCTGCACATGGGAAATTGAGTAATGGAGTGTGTATCCCAGTGTTGGTTCTAAAGCACTCTGTGGTCAACTCTGTGGACCATTTGGGAGTAAAAATTCTATTTGCATGTCTTTTTCCTTAGCTGCTATGTGTGTGTTTCTTAAAAGAAGGAGAGTCTTTCTTAAAAGATATTGTTGAAGTTTTAAATTTTGGTCCTGCTTAAAAAGGTGTTTTAGAAATCTCATTTCAGGGAAAGTGTGTAAATTTAACTGGGCAGGTGGGCTTTCTCTGCAATTGTGCTGAAAACAGGCCATTTTCTGGCCTATGCAACTGGCATCCAGATGCAAGGAATTTTTCTCTTGCAGCTGGATTGTCTGTTTGTGACAGTTAGCTTCCCTCCCACCTCCAGATCTGCCCTATGTCCCTGCTGTGTCAGCTCTGTCCCTTCCACTCTATTCCCATATTTTCTGGGCTCTTGGTCTTCTTGTCTGTCTCCCATGCTTGGTCTTAAGAAAAGAGCTGAAGTTTAAATGCTTTTATTTTTCTTTCTTAGATCTGAATTATTTTTACTTCCTGATTGCATTTGCTACTTAAGGAAACTACCAAGGAAAATTCTAGTCCCTGCTATGACCTCATTGTTAGGTCTAACCTTTTTTTCCTATCTGTGACCCCCCAAACCTTCCTAACATTCCTCCGCTGTGTGTGGAGACCAGGAGTGTTTGTAGGATTTGTCTTATTCAATACCTGTGGAAGACTGGTAGCATTAATAGTATACAGTAATTCACTGCCTTTCACACTTCAACATGGAGATGAATCACCTGGGGACCTTATTAAAAATGCAGATTCTAATTCACTAGGCCTGGGCTGAACTTTCCTAACAAGCACCTCACTGGTGCAGTGCTGCTGGTCTGCAAACTACATTTTTGTAACAAGGGTTAACAGACCCCAGAGGCAATATACCACAGATCAGGGATTTTCAACCTTCACCCTGTGGACAAGAGGCTGGATAATTTGCTGTAGTGGGGCATTCTGTGCATTATAGGATGTTTAGGAGCATCCCTGGTTTCTATCTACCAAATACCAGTGGTATTTTCCTCTCCCACTTGTGATGGAAACTATTTTCCAAAATTGTGAAATATTCTGAGGGGTGGGAGGTGTATATAACTACTCTGGGTTGAGAAAGACTGATACATTGATATAGAGATTATTACTAAGGGCTCTGGTTTAAAATGCTCCAATTCAAATTCTGGTTTACCAATTTATTGCATGAGTGTCTTTGAACAGTTCACTTCTTTGTACCTCACTTTTCTCTTCCATAAAATGGGGATAGATGATTTAGATTAAATAGTCATAGAGTTGCTGGGAGGATTAAATAAATATCCATGAAATACTTACAACTATATACATGTGAGTACTGAAAGTCAATAAATGTTAGCAAATATAATTAACTTTTTTCTTTGTACTAACCTTTTAATTAAAGGTTACTAATTTCCCATCTGCAAACATACTGTAGAAAGAAAATAAATTATATATATATATATATATATATATATATGTAGTTGAATTAATATAATGTATTTTATCTATCCAGTTTAAGAATGGAAAAATAGCCCACATCTTGGCATTATGAATTGACTTGATTTAGTTAATTATGATTGTGAAATCAATACTTAATTAATTTCACTTGAACCTCATGTAGCACTAGGGCAGTGGTGTTGAGCCTATGGCATGCAGGCCACAGCCAGCTATTCGTCATCATTGAAAGGTCTAAAGTGTTTGCCATCACTACATCAGGAGTGAGCAGGGAGATACAGCATATTTATGTGTCCGACTAACAGAGCAATAGCTCATCTAATCTCCATGTAATCCTTGGAATTCTGAGACTTATATAAGGTCCTATATACTGTGAGATTAGTGTGATTTTTAAATTGTTTTGATGAGGGAGGGGATATTACAAATATACCATATGTCTATGCTACCTCAGGATTTAAGTTAAGTGAGGGCCTAAAGACAGTTGGATTAAAAGATGAGAATGAAACAAACTGGGCAGATATGACATTTCAGACTTCAGACGTCTGGTCTCACGGTTGGCCTGAAACGTGAAGATCCTATGTGGGGAACAGGCCAGTGTCGACAGAGTTAGACTCCATGATAGGTGAATTCTAGTCTTAACTATACTTTTAACAAGTCTGTGATGTCTGCCAACTTTGTGAGAAGTCACCAAACATCTCTGGACCACTTTGTGCCAGTATTAGATTAACCAACCATTCCAGGGACCTGGAACCTGCCCGGTTCAGATCCTCGCTCCTCCAGTAGGCTGAGTAGCCCCTGCTAAGTGCTGACTTGCCACAAGGCCCTGCTTTCAGAGGATGCTGCCTGCACCCATCCTGGGTGCAATGCATATAATAATATCTTCCAAATGCATTGATTTAGTTCATTGGAATTCTGAATTCAGTACCTACCTAATGCCACCTTTCTGCTTGGTGGAATTATTAGGAAGAACATTGCCTCTCCTTATCAATGCTATTGCCAGGATGGCAATAATTTATTTTAGAGAACACTCTTAATCATAATATTTGGATTTTTTGATCATATATTACCACTGACTTTACACATAAAAAGTTTTCCTTAGAGTTTATAAGTGCCTGTGCAGCAGGTAGGTGTATGTTAGAGTAAAACATGAATTATTACTATATTTTCTCACACCATTTCTACTTGGGAGGTAGCTGGGGAATTTCAGTGAAAACAGTACCAGAAGCAGCACTTTCTATAAATCAGAAACAAAGAGATAAGTGCATAAAATTTTAAATCGTTGATTGAATTTTCAGTGGTGTCACTGCATTGGATATCTAAGCAAGATTAAGTGAGATTCTAGCAGTCTTATTTGTTTACCATAATCATGACATATTGAGCGCTTACTGCGAGTCAGGCACTGTGTTAGGCACACTTTGTACATTATCTGGACATGATCCTCATTCCAAAACAAGATGCCTGTAATTTCCTGGTCTTTTTTCATAGCTGAACAAGTGGCGATCTAAAAGGAGTTGATATGTTGTGCAGGGTTCTAGAGCTCATAAATGGTGGAGGCAGCTTTAAAATAGAAATATTTAGACTTCAGAGATCTTGGCCCATTAACGCTTATGCAATAATTTTCCTTAAAATGTCCTCAACATTCACACTTTAGATGACACTAACTTCATTTTGAATGTTTTAAATGGAAACTTCCTGGTTCTTTTGTCTAAAGGGATAATTCAATTCACATAAGAAATAAATATATTCTGCCTGGATATCATCGGCACATTGTTCAATATCATCTGTTGACATTTTGAAGACACCTCTAACAATAGCTTGACTTATTTGAGCACTATCATTCTTTAATAGAATACTAGATATGCTGTTTGTTTTCATTGTCACAGCAAAAGAAAAACAATTTGCTACTCTACAAAGTACCCTCTTTTACTTATGAAAATGCTTGTAAATTCAGCGCTGTGATAAGTGTCAGACTGAAAACATTGCCCTAGGAAGCCACAGAAGGGAAGTGTAACTCTTCCCCTTACTTCCTGCCAACAATCTCCAACCAAAGCCAGGAGGAGGCACTTTTAGAAAGAAGAGACTAATTCGTGGTCTGAGGCAGTTACTCAAAAATTTCCTTGAAAGCCCCAATTAGGAAGTGAAAGTATACACTAAAATAAAGAGAAGTTGAATCCTTCAGAGTTGTAAGATTAAAAGGCAAAACACCTTTAGAAAAAAAGACTTTGTATGAATTAATCACTGTTAGACTACTAGGGAGGAGGGGATCCGTTATACCGTCAAGTGTTTGGTAAAGTCATGGTTAGCTTCTTAAAGGTCTAGGGGAGTTAACTAGGATAGACAGCTACTCTCAAACCAATATGACTTTGTTACTGTAAGAATTAGGGATGTTTCGATGGAGAATGAGCTAATTGGGATCCTATTATAATTACATCATCCCATGCTATAATATGTAAAGAGCTCTAATGGTGATAATAATGATATTAATCATAGTATCTACACTTCATTGGGACCTCTACATGTTAGGCACATTGCACAGTATCGCCTGTGATTCTTACAATAACCGGAAACATTATGTGCTATCAATACCTTCAGTTTACGGATATGGAAATCGAATCCCAGAGGCTGAAAATCTTGTGCTAAGTTCACAATAGCAGTTCTTTATGGAGTCAGGACTTGGGCTCTGTTATGGCTTGTATCTAGATGTCCTCTCAAAGCCTCATGTGGTCCTAGGTGGGGCTTTTCAGAGGGGTCTGGATCTAGAGTGTATGATGGTGGGTTTAAGAATGTGATGCTGGGATTGATTCACGGTGCGATGCTAGGCTTAAGGGTCCCTCACCCTGGGGGACCTAAGGGCCAGTAGCCTAGAAGGAACATAAGGGACAGAAAGAAGACTGCTGTGGTCACTGCTTGCTGCTGGCTGCTTTTGTTGTCTCCTGCCTTTTTCCTTCTGCGCTCTGAACATTTTTTCTTCTCCAAGTTGGCCTTCGAGTCAGCCAACTATGACTGAAATCTGTACAAATTGTAAGCCAAAATAAGCCTTTCCTCCTTTAACTTTAGGTGCTGGGTATTTTGTTTCAGCAACAGAAAAGTAACTGAGACAGGCTCTACCTACTTGCAGGACCCTTAGAACTATTTCCTTCAACCAAAAAACATAGTCCTCTTTGTGAATGAAAACTTGTATTGATTCTTAGTCTGTTCTGCTCTTTGGAGCAGATCAGTCACTAATGGATAAAAGCTACAATATCATGTTCCGTATTTAGGCTTAGTATATTGTTATGGTTGATACATTGTGTCAACTTGGGGAGTCTAGAGGTTTGGCTGAGTGATTCAGCAGGAAGCCAGGATGCTTACTTTGTATACATCCTGAGCCTGTGGAAGAGGAGGGCATGGAGACTGCGTGAGAGGTACACGCCCCGAGGGTGGGGGTAGCCTGTTTACAATGTAAGGGAAGAGAAGAGGCTGCTTGCAGCCATTCCTCCCTTTTTCTGGTTGTTTTAGCTGTGTGCCGCCACCATGAACATTAGCCCTCTGCCATGTGCCACTCTGCTTCTGAAGCAGCCAAGTATGGACTGAAACCTCCACAAACTGTAAGCTAAATAAATCTTTCCTTTCTTCATTTTGGGCCCTGGGTATTTTGTCTCAGTAATGAGAAAAAAGTAACCAAGACATTTATCTAAATTTAAGGTAAGTAAATTTACAGTCATATATTTACGATCATAGGGAATTTGGAATTTATTCTTTAGACAGTAGTAAGCCTCAGAAGAGCTTTTAAGCAAGAGTCAATTGCATTCAGAGAATGTAGGGAAAGTAAGATTATTATCTTACTGAGACATTATCAAAGTAGGCTAGGCAGGACAGGATGGAATCTGGACTTTGGGCAAATTCTGAAAGAATAGTATATGGAAAAATACTACAGAGACACCCATAAGGTAGGCAGGAGAGGCTACTAATAAACTGAATATGGAATTGAAGCATAAGGAGGAGTCAAGGATGCTTCTGAGGTTTTAGTTCAGGCAACTGACTGAGTGCCTGGTGACAATATTAGCCTCAATTTATAAAAGAGAGACTTTCCTTGTGGAGAAGTAATGCATTTAATTTTTGTCTTGTTGAGTTTGAAGTTTTTGGGTCACATCAATGTGGAGATATATCTTGGGCAGTAAGCAATTAAAATTCATGGGAAAAGTCAGAGCTGGAGATGAAGTTTGGGACCCTCAAGTTGGAGCTATGGCATGGACGACAGCTTTGAGGGAGTGGCACAGGGAGAAGACTGAGGGCCAAGGACCATTAACAAAGTAGTCATGTCTGTTCCAGCCATTTAGCAGGTGGTTGCTGGTGGAGGATAACCACAAAGAGAAAATTAGATAATCAAGCCTCAAATCACAAGAGAACATGTTGTTTTGTTGAGATTGTCTGCTAAATAAAGCAATCTGTGTGCAGCTGAACATTTCCAGTCTTATTTTACAAAAGGCTCCCAATAGGAGAGAAGCAATAGACACTGGCTCCAGGAACTGTGACTTAGGCTGGCATTCTTAAGACCTACCCCTTCTCCTCCCCCGGCTTCCATGACCCCTCACCCAGATCATCTGGGAATTAATCTCTGTCTTCAGTTGTGGTGTGGTGACCTATACTTCAAGTGTGATAAAACACACATGCTGTAGCTTTTAGTGGAATTTTGTAAGACGTTGAAACCATTTCTCTTCTTTGTTCATCTTTTTAAATAGTTTTTTTCAACTATATGTGCTGTAGTTAGAAGGCTAACTCAAGTGTTTTGTCCCTTTCTATTTCACGATGATCTATTTGATCTTGTACAAGACTCCTCAGCTATATGTGGCTCAACTTTCCTTCTCTATTAAATACAGGAATTGGACTATATTTTCTCTGAGTTCTCTTTCAGCTCAAAAATTTTATGATTTCATAATTCAAGCTCTGCACATAAATGCCATTTAAATATCATTGGTTAGATCACCAAAATGCTAATAATTGTATAATCAGAGATAGATCAAATACTACTGAAATAAGGGTTCCTCAAAGATTGGAAAAGTCCTCTTTATAGGAATGAAATCAAAGGATTTTTTTCATGAGGTCAAAATTTCCATTTTCGTATGAACTCTAATTAAATTAAACCCTGAGAAACTTAGGCTAACATACCCCTTCTTTCTTTCGGTTGACTCTAAAGGTTAAAAGACAATAGATACGTTCTTTGGGAAATGTACAGGCTCTTAAGATAGGCGAATAACTAACTTATTGGGAAAGTTGCAGCTTTAACCTACAGCTTAAAGTGAGTGAACCTACCTATAGTTCGACAAATAAGACTCAGAAATCACACTAGACTGGGCAGTATGCCGTCCTCAAGCAGCATTCAGCAGTATCACCCTAAAGATTAACCAGATTGTGGTTGACATGGGAAAAAAGCTTTTTAAGTAGAAGAAGCATACCGAATGTCACTTTTGGGAAGAGGGCTAAAGAGAAGCCATAAGCATAAAGCCATATCAAGGCTTCAGTGATAGGGAAGGTCAGGGGCAAGTCGAGAACTTGTCATGGGAATATTTTCAGAGAAAGTGGGGCTTAACAAAGGTACATCATGAGGCCCTCTCTTTATGAGGCCCAGGCTCTCTATCTGGACAGTTTTGAGAACCCTGGCAGAATTGTATGTTATATAGTACACTTGCTTTAGTGCTCTGGGTATCTTCAGTCTAGGGAGAAGAGATTACTAAGGATGTGGAAGTTTTTATACCCTTCAGGGCCCTAGAAACTGGGCGAATGGTGCACAGATGGTATCATCCTGTGATGTGCTGTATGTTGTACCTGCACTTTCTACTCATTTCAGTGGACTTGGAAAGGGACCCTCAGGTCAATCCCACCTTGCATTCTGTCACTGCTTCCCTCTACCTTGTGTGAGTCATCTTCCAGAACAGTGTCAGCCATCACCCAAACTGAGAACTCAGTGTGACAAGAGGGCTGTTTTCACAGTTCTCTGGAAACATAATGTAAAAGTTCACCACATCAGGCACATCATCTTAATCACTGAGGTCAAAAGAACTTTTAAGTGTGACAAGTAGCTGCCTCCTTAGTTAACTTTTCCCTCCTGATTGACAAGGAGAGTACTGCAAATCTTCGGCACACAGATGATCACTTCACTATTTTATTTCTTTAGGCTGGACTCTGCTCTTTGCAAATATGGACTGTGGCCAGTCTTTTCTATTCAAAGGATATCTGAAAAAGGAGGCAATGAAGCTAAGAATGAGCAGGAGTCAAGGGTTTGTAAGTGAACTAGGGGCTGCAGTTCTTTCCCCCAAGGTGACTGAGCACGTGCTCTGTGCTTGGCCTTTGGGCTGGGAGGATGGTTTAGGAAGACTGAATAAGCAAAGTTCTACTCTAACTGAGCTTATGTTCCAGTAGACAAACAATACAGAAATAGACAAATACCACATAGCAACAAGTACTGTGAAAAGAACTAAGTAGTTCTCAAGCAAGCGATTGGAAACTACTTTATTTAAGTGTACAGAAATATTTGTCTGAAGAAATGACACAGTCTCTAAGATCGGAGTGATGAGAGGCAGCCACATGCGTGTCTGCGGGTAAGTGGTCCATTCACAGCACAGAACTTAAGGCCTTAAAGCACCACAGACTTGGCAATTAAAGCTGCAGTTCAGTGATAATAAAGTGGAAAAGTAAGAGATGGCTTCTTAGAGGAAAAAAGAGAGTCCGATCCCAGGAAGAAATTGGCATTTATTCTAAGTATATCGGGAAATCTTTGGGGGGTTTCAGCAGGGAAATAGTTTTATCAACGTACCTTTTGAAATGATCATTCTGGGTTGCTCTGTGGAAAATGGCTTGAAGGGATAAGAGCATAAGAAAGGAGTTTAGTTACAAAGTCACTGTTACCATCCACCTTGAAAAGCCACGCTGGCATAGATCAGGGTGGTGGAAGTAGAAATGGAGATGCTGAAAACACAGAGGACTTGTTTTGAGGGCAGATCTAACAGAACTAGTTATTTTTGAAGATGTAAATAAAAGGGAGAAAGAATTAAGGGTTATACCTAGAATTGGGGGTTAAACAAATCAGCGCTCAGTTTGAAGTATGAGACTGATGTCAAAGCAGACCTCCAGGAAGCACTTGGATATATAGTTGGAGTCCTGAGGAGTGGGAGGGAGAGAGGTAGCTCACTACATGTCCATGTGCGCTTCAATTTTTTTTATTATTTTGCCTATTAGAGACTCCTATGATTACTTCTGTACAGTAATCTATGCCACTGTGGTTAAAATATAGTAGAGTTTGTCTATAATCTTGCCTGCTGCCACAGAAACCAGCAGTGTTACAGATAGCAGAGTTCTTTTCAGCCTGGGTGCCTGGGTGGGTTACGTAGAAGAGAATCACCATTTTCACTGCAGCCTGCATTGGTCCTACAAGGTGAATGAGAAATTAACCTTATCGTGTTAAGCCTCTGAGATATGGGGATGAATTTGTTACTGTAACACAACTTAGCCTATATTTACTTAATAGCCAGATAAATAGATGAAAGCATTGTCAGGAAAAGAATACTATCTAAATCATAGAAATAGGCTCATTCACTTAAAGAGAAAGTGTAGGTAGAGAACAACAGTCTAGAATTTAGACTGTAGCACGTAAGGGTTGATCTGCAGATGAAAACAACTGTTGCTTGGTAACTGGGGAGAAAAGAGAAGATGAGACATAAGATCAAGATCTTTGCTGTTGAAGTGTTGAGTATTTGAGCAGAAGGGGGAATTTTGCAACATGTATAGACATTACAATGACATTGTGTTTTCCTTTGATGGTAGATTTTGAGAGAGCTGATCTGTGATTTCTTAGAATCATCATGGCTGAAGTACAACACACTAAAAATGCTACATGGAAAAATGAACTCTTTGAAACTAGCAGAGCACAAAATGTGGGGAATTTTTCCTGCCTCTGCATGGGAAGACGCAGACAGATTCAATCTGGCAAGACTTTCCTGACATGTCTCAGACCCAGTTAGATTCTCCTCTTTGGAGTTTGCACCATTTCTACAAGATGTCTCTAAGACTTGTTACATTGAAATTTTAGCACCTGTTCTTCAGATAATAATCTACAGGACTCTTCCCCAGTGCTTGCAGTGATGTCTGTCACAAAGCAGCTTCTCAGTCTGGCTTTGTTTAAAGAACAAACAGTTTTGCCCAACACCTGACAAGATCAGCATCCACAAACATAAGGTGATAAGGCTGCTGATTGTTAGAGCTATAAGATGATGTGTTAGTATCACATGACCAAAAGAAGCCTGGCCCCCTTGTTCAGATTCTTCACACATCTTAGTCCATCAACAAGTACTTACTGAGTGCCTGCTGTGTACCACAAATTGTGCATTGGAGGAAAAACAAAGGGACATTTCTCTCTTAGCCTCTACCCTAAAGGAACTATCCATGTATGTGAGGGGACTGGGTTAATGACTAGAAAACCGTTAGAAAACAGTATGAGATGGTATACAGTTAATTGAAAATTGGAATGGTTTAGACAATGTACATTATAGGAGTTTTGTAAAGAGAGGAAATAGATAAGTGAAACAAAATTAGATCTAGGACATTTCTTCAAAACGGAGGGCTTTGAGATGCAAGTCTAGTGAGGGAGAGAGAGAGAGGACCTGAATCAGAGCTTCACTGATGATGAAGGAGAAGCGGAGGGGACTTCAGAGACTATGGGCCAGAGTACGAATTGGGTATTGATCAACCAGGTAGAAAGATAAAATGGAGTCAGATTAGGAAGGATCCCAAAAGTCATTGAGGTGATAACTTACACCAGTCATTCACTCATTCATTCAGACCTCACCCAGTGCCAGGCACCATTGTAAGGAGAGAGAGAGAGAGAGAGAGAGAGAGAGAGAGAGAGAGAGAGAGAGAGAGAGAGAGACCCTGTCCTCATGGGGTTTACTTTATTGAGAAAAGGATAGATAATAAACATTGAAACAACTATGTAGCAAAATTTCAAATTGTGATAAATGATATAAAGAAAAATGAGACAAAATAAAGAGATGCAGAAATGGAACATGATGATTTCTATAGGAGAAAGGTCAGGGAAGGCTTTTCTGTGGAGCTGGTATTTAGAAGAGACCCATATGAAATGACAAGATGAAGACAATAGTGCATTTCTGGGACTCAGTGTGACATGACAGGGCATTACAGGAAGACATAATATAAAGTCAACGAGGTAGCTTGCAGCTGAGAATATGGCATAATTCAGGATCTAAGAAGAATATACTAGAAAGCTCTAGGTACAAAGATCATTTTATATGTTTTCTTTTTAACATCAAATGTATTATTTTCTTCATTTAGGTAACTGAGCATTAAAGTTAAAGTAATTAGGAAATCCACCCCTAAAATCAGACTCATGTATACCGTAGCCTGTGATATTTTACAACACTCTCATTTCCCAGTGTTTTTTTAATCATTGCTACCTGTAAAGGGGCCTGCTGTCTGTGAGACAGGCTGATGTCCTTGGGAAAGAGCAGAATAGAAGGTACAAGTTCTCTTGCCCATCTCCTCAAAGTTAGGCCTTTGAGTATTGCGTGGCTTTGTGCCCAGTAGAAGAGGATTGAGGTTGCCAAATCTTTGGATAATAACAAGCTCCAATCTACATAACACCTGGTCTTTACAACCCAATTCATTATGAATGTGGTCCAAGTTGTCACTGTAGGGGTTTTATTATTTTCACATTCGTTGGAGGTGTTTCTTATGTGGAAGTTCCCTGATCGCGTTCCCTTGGTTAGTGTGGATGGAGTGACTGCCTCGCCCCGCTTCTCCAGGGTGTAACGATGGTGGAGAGCAATGGGAAGAAGAAGCTTGCTACACTTCAGGTCCTCTGGTCAATAAACAGTGTTATAAGCTGAGCACTCAAAGAAAAACTCACCTAATTGTAAGCTTTGGGGTGAAAAGGAGGAGGCTTCTGGATTAGGAATGGGAAGTGAAGGTCCCAGAGCTGGTCAAACGGGGAATTCACTGCTACCCATATTCTCTACAACAGTAGGATGTGAAAAGAAAAAGACCTGAGACCAGTGACTGAAATGAAGAATTTAGGACTTTTGTTTTGTTGTTTTGCTTTTTAGATTTTAAATCTGGAGGTAACAACTACATGTCAGACCTGGGGATAGACAGGGAGGCAGAAGTAAAAATGAAGAAACGACCAACACATTCCAAACATTGTCCATCAAATCTGTGTACTTCTCTCCATTTCCTTGCGGCCATTACCATCTTTTGCATGGATCCACGGTCTCCTTGTTATACTGTAGTCATTTTCCTTGTTCTGCATAGCACTGAGGTGAGCCTTTGGAAGTGTACGTTAGATCATATGGCTCACAGAGCCAAAACCACACCCTGGCTTGCCAGGACCTTCCAGCGTTGCCCTCCCTCTGCCTCTCCCTCAGCCTGCCTTATGGGCTTCCACTCCAGACTCACAAATTTCCAGCTCCTTTGGTCCCTGGCATACTCTTCAGATGCCAAGCTCTCCCAGGCACAAGATCGTTGGTCGTGCTATCCATCTCCTCCTTTCTTGGCTGATGCCTACTTCTGTGAGATGCAATGTATCTTAGTGGTTGAAAATGTGCACGTTACTGTCAGGCTACCTGGCTAAATCCTAGGTTTTCTGCTTATCAGCTGTGTGATGCTGAATAATTTGCTTAAATTCTCTATTCTTCCATTATAAAATGGAGCTGACAATAATGCCTGCCTCAAGTGGGTAGTTATGAGTACTAAGTGGTACATGTGAGGGTTTTAGCCCAATGCCTAATATCTAGAGTAATCTCAGCAAATGTTATTAGCTTCTGAGTCTGAGCCTAAATATCATTTCCTCTGAGATGAGATTGTGTCTTATCCAGACCCTCCCCTGTATTGCATTCCTTTGCCATGGAACTTTTTTCATTCATATTATTATAATCATTTGCACACCTGTGTGTTTATTTTCCCTATTAATTAGACTGTAAGCCCCATAGGGTATTCAGTTACATTACTGAATAACTAATACCTACACAGAACCAGGCACATAGTAGACAATCAACAAATATGTTACTGAATGGATGGCTGCGGCTGATGGTTCAAGACTGTCTGTGAATGCTGAGAGTCTTCGGGGAAAGTACTGGGGCTTCAGAAGGACTGAGTTGGGCCAGAGGCCAATGCCATTCCATGGCACTACTTTGAAAGACATTATCTTTACGTTGTATTTTAAGATGTTGACATATCAAAATCAAATGACTGGACCAAGCTCAAAACTTACATTTATATGTCAGGATTAACTGCTCTTTTTTGGCAGAAAAAAAAAAGTTCAGATTTGCAAGAGGATCTCATCCAACCTGGAACTGGCCTGAATGAATTGTGTGAATGAGACAATCCTGGTCCCTCCCTACACCATTCTGCTCCACAAGGTGGCTGCATATTCAGTTCAATTCATTGCTTCAGCGCACAGGCTGCTGCACACTTGAGCAGCCACTTCCTCAGCAGCAAGCCCAAGATACTGGCTCATCTCTGAGTTCCTCACTGCTGTTTTAAATAGAGTCTCTTTATCAACATCGGTCTTATCTCTTTTTTGTTTAATGTCACTGCTTGTTTATTTCATTTACATAGCACTTTCCCATCCAAGCTTGCTAGCCTGTACAGAGAACATCATGTTCAAAAAGAGTGATGGCAAACATTCACAACGACCAAAATGAGAAATTTCAACTACGGTTGTGCTTGGATAGCATAGGGTCACTTTCTTCTTGTAGCGCACCAGTGGTTTTCAGTGGGCACCTAATCCCACAGATTCCCTCCCACGGATTCCCACCTCCTCTCTTCATCCATTGTTATATGTTTTGTTTCATACTGATTAGAAGCGTGTTAATGATTCGGGCCTTTGGCATCTGTGTGTGTAGGGTTATGGGAATTTCTAATCTTCAGCTTATTTTCCACTCCCATTGATCTTTATGCATAATGATGTCACCTATTTCTTTTCAAGGCTTTGTTCTTCCAAACTTTTTTGGTGCCTTATTTTATAAAATTGTAGTATCATGTTTATGGTAAAATTTTGTAAAATGTTCTCACCTCTACCTGCCTTGTTCATCCTTTAAATGTTTCTAACCTAATCTGGATTTTAAGTGCAAAGCCTTTATTAAAGACCAAAGATAAATACCTTGGCAAAAAACTCATAATGTCAGTAAAGCCTTTATTTAAAACATAAACTGGTAGTTTGGACTAGATGTTTAAAAAAAGGATTTATAATTAATCTTATGTCTGCATTTTTCTTCTACCAGATTTGTATGCAATTGCAGTGTGTCAGATAAAATCCTGGCTTTCATGTTCTCTGACTTCACTAAAATACCTGTTGTTGGCACAATGCCTTGAAGAAAAGTGATATTCTGTGGTTTAAAGCAATAAGATGCAATGATGTTTAATATTCACAGTTGTTTTATTTTGAAAAAAACATATTTAATTCTTATGGGTTGCTCCTTTTTTAAAGAAGCCAAATAATTGGTCACATTGAGGACATAATTGTCATGTACCTGTTATCATAGAGCCTAGATTCAAAAACTGGGAAAGCAAATGCAAACATGGTGAGAGGCAACTTGTGTATTAAGACTCAAAGTATTCTTGGGCATATCATAATGGAGCACAGAAGCAGAGTAGAAGATTAATGAGAATAGGTTAGTATAATAAACTGAAATGCACATTGAAATCAAATTGTCAGCCTAACACAAAAATATCTACATCATTGCCTCTGAAGAAGGAAGGGGATACGTAGACACTAAAATGTCCGTCCTATGACACATTCATCATCCTGTATATCCTCTCTTTAGAAATATTGCAAGCACAAACCCTTGTACCATATGAATGTCTATGCCTGGCTGAAAACTACAGCACTGATTCTGGGAAGCCTGAAACCTGGGAAGCCTGGGTCTAACAGTTCAGGAAAGCAGAAATGCTTTTCCTTTGGCTGCTGTTCCTCAAGTTACTTAAATGAGACTCATTGACTATTGATCTGTATATATTGAGATTACAATAAAACATAATGGACCAGTTTCTTTTCCCTGTGGCTCATAGGACGGGCATTTTTACCTCTTGGGAGTGACACGCTGTAGGTTTGGATTTTGGGGAAATGACCCAGGATCTGGATGCCAACTGATGTGTTTTAAGATAATGAAGTCAGGAAGAGAGGCACATCCGAGAATACCCTGGTCGTGCTCACTGGGAGAATAGTGATGCCTGTTCACAGTGTTGAGATTCCCACTTTCAGAACCTGAACCACAGCAAGCTGGGTTGGTGCTCCCCGCGCCGATATAGTCACATTTCCCTTTAGGATGTTACTTACATTCCTTTGATTTGTGATTTTTCCCCGTCAGGGATCCTAGCTTGTGTCTCTTTAATCTAATTTGTGCGATGACATCAAGCTTTAATTTTATCATTATTATTTTGCTTCTTTTAAAACACATGTGGTGTGCCAGACACTGGATAGAATAGAAGGGACGCATTCCCTGCTGTAGCTGGGCTCAGGCATTTAAAGCGGTATGACAGGCAAAATATCTAGTAATGGGCAAAGGTAGTTCTGGTTTTTTCCCCTTCTCCCTTTTGAAGCAACTTCACCTCTCTGAACAAGCCTAAGAAGTTCCCTGGATCAAAGGTGTCAAAAACGAGGAGGGTTGGGAACAAGTGTCAGGGTAGGCGAGCGACTTTCGGAGCTGAGACTTGCTCCTGGCCGGCCCACGTGCTCTCGGTACCACACTCCCGCTTCACCTGGGCCGACTCCGACTTCCCAGCTCTTCCCTGGCCCCGGCGTCCCCCCTCGGGAGGCGAAGGCTCCCTTCCCACACCTCCCGCACCATCCCCCAGGGCTGCACGTCCTGTAGACCAGAGGCCCCAAAACCAAGCTCCAGGCTCTGCTTGAAGTGGCTGACAGCCGCGGGGAGCCTGTCGTCGGGGATGTCCAGGCAGGTGCGGACCCAGTCCCCGGGGGTCTCTCCGGACTCCCGCCGGATGTTTCCTTTTTACTCTGCTGCTTACCCTGCTAGGATCTTCTTTGTCTTTTTCCTAGCAACACTGAAGGCGTCTCCTGCCTGAGGACTGCAGAGGAACCCTGGGCCATCGGACCGCGCGGGATGGCTCAGCGAGTCCGTGCTTTATGGTACAGGTGTGAGTGCCGGAGCGTTTGTGAGTGCTGGGCCGGGTTTCCAATGGGGACCCAGAGCAACCCACTCTCCTCTTTTTCTGCCATCCTTTCCTAGAGCTCCTGGGCGCAAAGCGCTGGCCCTTGTCCGCAGCACTCAGCGGACTGGGCTGAACCCAGCTGGGGCGACTCCCTCACCCACCCGCACCGCACCCCGGAGCCTTAAAGTTGCGGGAAACAGTTTCGGGGAGCCCAGGCTGAGGCCAGCGCGCCCGCGGCTGCTCGCGCAGGGGCGCAGGCTGAGCGGAGGGTCCGGCCGGTGCGCGGGCAGCGGGAGGGCCGGGCGGGGTAGGGGGAGGGCCGCGGGGAGCAGCTGCCGGGGTAGGCGAGGCGCGAGGTAGCTCCCCGCGGCTCCGGGGGACGCACCAGGCAGCCAATGGCCGCGCAGAGGTGTACAGCAGATGGCGTCCGACTGCGCCGTTCCTTCCTCCTCCTCCTCCTCCTCCTCCAGTGCTGAGGAGCCGGAGTCGCCGCCGGGCTGCCAGACGCTGGAATGGGTGGTCTCCCGACAGACGCCACCATCTTTCTTGCACTCGGGAAGCTCGGGGCTCGGCGGCTCCCAGAAGCTGCGGCTGCGGCTCGGGCGAGGCGGGTGAGCGCGGCCGCGCTGCGCCCCGAGCGGAGCTGGGCGTTCCGGGGCCCCGGCCGGGCGGCGGGCGCGGGGTGGCAGCGGGCGGCTGGCGCTGGGGCTGCGCCCCGGCACAGACTTCGCTCTTTCCTCGCGGGCCGGCCTCCTCGCCCTGCTCCCTTGCGCACGCGGGAACTTGGCAGCGGCGCTTCTCGGAGCCTGTGGCTTGGGGCTGCAGGCAGGAAGGGCAGGCGACCCGGGCTCGGCGCGGGGAGGCTCCGGCCATGGGCGGGTCGGGACTCCCCGCGCGCGACTTGGGCAACGGCCTCAGGCAACCGGACCGAGGCGTGGGATTTCCACGTCCAGCTTGCTTTAAGGGCTACGGAGGGAAGGAGCCGGCGTTCCCAGCCCAGCGCGGTGCCTGAGGTCGGAGGGCGGGGAGTTCCGCGGGCTCTGCGAACAGGTTGAGTGAGGGCGCCCTTCGGTCGTGCTGACTGCGATGTCTGCGTGTGGGCGTTCAGGGCCCCGGAGGAGGGCTGAGCGAGCCGAGAAGTTTTGTGGCTTCCTCTGATTTATCAGTGGATTGTCGGGAGGGCGCAGCAACAGTTTAGATTTCCACTGTCCCTGGGGGGGGGCGGGCGAGGGGTGTGCCGAGGAGAATGGGACCCTAGGTCGGTCATGGTGTCACACTGTTCATGAAGAGAAAACGGAACAGGGCGCCAGTGAGCACCAAGGAGGACGAGGGTATTCGCTTAAACATCACCTCTCTGCACCTGCCACCTTCTCTCTCATAAGGTCCACGTTTCTGCGGTATTAAAGTTATTCGAATACTAAAATAAAGCCTCTGCTCTTTGGTGACTGCATATTTTGTGTCTTGAAGTTGCAGAGCTTGGGGCGTGGGGTGTCTGTTGGAGCCTTAAGTGCTTTCTGGTTCTCTGTTGAAATGTAAGGAAAAAATAAGTTTGTATGAGGGAGAAGGGCCCTTGAAATTTGAACATGGCTTAAAAGCTCTTTTGGTTAAATTTTGTACAGTCTAGGTGGAGTTGGGCTAGATTTTGGCAGTCTGTGGAAGACGCCAGGGTTCCTGGCACTCTGTTGCAGGGCGGTCTGGCCATTGCCTGTATTTCCCCACCTTGGGGTGCCTTGGTGCTCTTGTAAATGACAATCTGAGGGAGGGAGTCCGGGTAGCGTCCTGTTTCTCAGTACACCTGTGAGTGCTCTTAGTATGGAAGCAGAAATCTCTGAAGTCAGGGTTTACGACAGCCAGATAAGCTGGTGTGTATGCATGTGCGTGTGCTTGTGCATGTGTTGTATATCTAGAGTTTCCTCTTGACAGGAAATCTTCCGATGTTAGGGGGATGTGATTAAACCCACTGGCAGTGTCAAGGCAGTCTGTCTGTTAGGTAAACTCCAAGGAAGCCTTTTTGTTTTCTTGTCTATGCACAGTTGCTGGTTAAGGCTTCCTGAGAGCCTCTTAGGATGTTAGTAATCAAAGCAAGTAACCTATTCAGTGGTGAGTAAATGTTCATATCTTTGTGAGTTAAAATAACCCCCATAAAGTCCTTGTTTTGAGGTTTCACTTTGAAGTGTTGCAAAGCTCAATGCCATTAATAACAGGAGTCCTCTTTAAAAACTTAATGTGATCAGTTATGTATTTTCAATGGGTGGATGAACCAACTGAGTAGATTTCCTAGAATTGGCTTCCACTTTCTGTGACCAGTGTGTGTGTGTGAGTGTGTGTGCGTGTGTGTGTGTGTGCATGTGTGTGTGTGTGTGTGTGTGTGTGTGTGTGTGCATTTTTTTACCTATTTGCTGGGAATTGAGGATTGGAAACTCTTTGTGCGTGTGTACTTGGCATTGAATTCCGGACCTTCACATTGAGCTACATCCTTAGCCCTTTCTCAAGATTTTTGTTTTGTTTTGAGACAAGGTCTCACTAAATTGACCATGCTGGGCCCAAAATACAATCCCCCTGCTTCAGCCTGCCAGAGTATTGGCATTAGTGGTGCTGTGCACCATTATGTTAGGCTGCAAACTCTGTTTGTGTATTTAAGTGAAAAAGAATTATGAAATAATTACCCAGACCCTATAGTCACTTACTTCTAAAGACTTTGTGAATGTAGCTGTTGCAATCCCATGTAAGAAATATGGGATAGTCTTGCAGAGTGAGACAGAGTGGCTTGGAAGCCCTGCACACCTACATACCAGATTTCTGCAGATTGCAGACTAATTGCATTAAGGGTTTGGGGATTTACGCTCCAAGAAAAGCTGCGTATTGTTGGTAGACTTTGAAAGTCTCTCTTGAGGGTTCATAACACAATGGACTTACTTTATATTTAAATCAATACTTGAAAATGATCTTTTTGATTGTTTTTATTTTCCCCCATTGCTTTTCATCAAAGTTGTTTCTTGTTAAGGAGTTCAAAGACTAAGAAGCAGAAACACTGTTAGAAAAAAATTACAGATCATAAAAACTATATAAACACAGGTTCCACTGTTTGAGAACTGATATTAATAAGTTTGTAAGTAGATGTACCATTCTGTTCTCTGGTGAGTGCGAATTTTAAGAAAAAGCAAAGAAGAAATAAACAATAGTACTGCTGAAATGTTCTTCATCAGAAAAAAAAATTAAACATTTGGTCTATGTGCTGCAGATACTATTTTGAAATAATTCTTTCATTACTATCTATTTCAACAAGTTTGTCTTGAAATCACAGACTAAAGAAGCAGAATGAAAATATAGGAATTAAGTTAATGAAAGAGGAATGTGCAAACAAGACAAATTCTAAGGCATGCGACTCATTTTAATTAAACTTCACAAGTTGAGGCTGGAGTGGTATGATTCCTTCACAGAAAAACAATCTTGCCAAAACTCTGATTCTGCTATACTGCACAACTTTGTAAAGCTTAGGCATTAAAATAAAACACTGATTCAATAGAATGAAGAATATTTGATTGATCTTATTTACAGTGAAATGACAAATGATATACAGTATTAAATACATGATTAAAATAAGCAGATTAAGTAATTCTAAGGAAGTGACAAGTGTACTAGTTGGTAGGAAAAAGGACCAGCATCATTAGCACCAAAAGTTCCGAGATACTCTACAGGTGATACATAAAGGGTGCATCTTTGAACAACACTAGAGTATTATGTTATCAGGAAGTACACACGCTCCTTAGATATCTTCTTGGATTTTTGAGTATGAATTGCACATAAGTACTTCATGCTTTCAAAAGGAGGCATTTCCCAGTACATAACTCTAAAACAAGCAGTTGTGCTCATTTTAACACCAGCCAGCTCCCCAACTATACCGCAGGTCCTTAATTTAGAGCTGTTAACAAGATTAATATCTAAGTGATAATTACCACATTAAACCTGTGAAAGTAGGAGGATTTTAAACTCCACTTTTAGTTCTAGAAATTTACTACTGTGAGTTTGATTGGGATCCGTGGTTTAACAAATCTGAAATCATTGGTATTGGTGCTGTTGCTTCAACATGATATTCATACACATTTTATTCACCTTTCAAAATTTCTCCATTAACTGTTATTATTTTGCTGATGCTTTTAGTAGGAAAATAGCCATGAATAATAATGGATAGTTCTGACCCACCCCTTGTTATTCATAATAGCAAGCAGGAGCTGTTGATGAAATTAAGCAAAGAGAATTAAGTATAGTTGCATGGTCAGCTTTTATGTACCTCTGTTGAGAAGGAAATAGGAATTCTAGTCATTTAGACCCTAGGATGATACTTTCCTTTGAGTCATGATTCGTGGAGCAGGCCAGCTACCCAAAATATGTCTACATAGTTATTTGTGTGGTTTATAATTTACTTTTAACTTTATAATGAGCATTCTGTGGCTGCTAGATCAAGTATTTCATTTGAAGGGAAAAATAGAATATTAGGGAAACCCAGTTACTTTATATCTTTCACTAAAACCAACTTTAGAGGTGCTATAGAGTAGTTCCATTGCTAGTACAGGCTCAGTTATTAAGGAAGTAAGAGTTGAACCCAAGCTTGGTTGGTAAGCAAAACAATTAAGTCATCTGACACATACACAGTCCTCTGTATTTTCAGAATGTGAATATGCTGTCATGATAAATAAAACACAGTATAATTTAAAGCATCACAAAATGTATATTAGCTTTTAGTCATTAGGCTCTTTTCGGCAATTAATGTGATTCTAAAAGTACAAGTCTTTGCTGTGATTTGGAAATCAGTAGGATGTTTTAAAGTTTGAAAAAAAGATCCTCTTAGCAGAAAAGGATAGACATTGGTGTAGTTGTGGGGATCCATGAAAGTGTGAAAATGTGTCCTGCATAGAACAAAACACCATCACTGTGGAACTCTAATTTTTCAGCAAGGGCTACGATGCTTGCTTTTGATTTTGCCTCTCTGGGCATATTTTAATTATGAGCCTCTTGCACTTACATATGCTGTAGCTAAAAACAGCATCCAAAGTCATGAATGTACAAATAATTATTTAATGCCTTGACTGGGAAGGAACTGCTTGTTGTACTCTACTTGCCTATATGAGGTTTGCTGCAGATTTGTGCACCGTTATATATTAGTGAACAGTTCATTACCTCTGAAAGAATCACAATGTTGAGAAAAGCTCTAAACTTCACAGCAGTTAGGCACAATTGCTTTGGTCTTAGACTGTAGTTTTGTAGAAAAGCATATTTTAATGTTGGGTTCTTTCATTTGGCTATTTTAAACACCATACCCTGTGGTATACATAAATGAAGGATTTTAATTATAGGAAGACTGAGGCTTGCACTAATCTCTTTCAGAGTTTGCTTCTGGGTGCTCCTTTATTGATTTCTGCATTTTGTGCTTACGTTAGACATATTCTGGGTGATTTGGCTCACATACATTGATAGAGCTTTATTGGATGTAAAAATATTGAAATTTTTCTGTACTAGTAGGTAAATGGGTACTGTTTGAGTGCCGGGGAGAGCCTACTATCAGAACTGTCTGGAGTGTCCTCCAGACCACCTTTAAACACCCCTCAGATTATATCTTGATACAAACATTAAGAGTGTTCTACCTGGTATGGGAAGGGGTCTTAAGTCCTGCTCCAGGGCTATTACAAAATTTTATGATAGCTTTTTTCCCAACAGGAATGAATGCAACCCTTGGCATTATACCGAGATGAATTTAAAATGTTTACATTTACATTTTCATGTTTTATGTTCAACATTTATTTTTATTAAAACTACTTGAACATTGTTTTCATACAGTGTATTACTTACCAGAGCAAAAAGATATCAAAATCTCTTTCAGCTGAGTAAGCAGTTAATATAAAGCCACATTCCTTTTGAGTTCATTTGTTTTCTTAGAAAACGTAAAATAATACTAAAACATAAAACATAAAATAAGAATATTCTTAGGGGTAAAGCCAAATTTCTAACTCAGGTCGTAACAACAAATCTTCTGCCCCGCAACTGTCTGAGACCGCTTAATCAAATGTATATATTTAGAGGGATTTAAAAGTTTTTTTCCTTATAGAGAAAAAGCAATTATTGTTTCCATCCTGTCTGTTTCTAGTCTTCAGAGTTAACTCTGTTTATTTCATATTGATGTTCATTAATTTATGTGATTAAGTATATTGGTGGGACTGTATTTCATCTGAATTGACCCATTCTCTGAACTAGAATATCTTCCAGCCAATCACAAAAGGCAAGAGATGTTGATGACTTTGAAGATTCTTTGAGGAAAATTCTTCCATGCTTTCCCTCTTGTGGTAAATGCAAAAACACAAAACTCAAACACATCTTATCAATTTTTTTCATTACCTAAGATTAAACCCCTTTGCACTGAGCTACATACATCTGCAGTCTTTTTTATGTTTTATTTTGAGACAGGGTCTCTCTACTAAGTGGCCAGGTTGGGGCTTGAACTTGTGTTCTTGCCTGAGCCTCTTACAGTGCTGAGATTACAGGTGTGCATCACCACCCCTGGCTATGTCATGATTCATGAACAGAAAAAATAGTATTCAGATCCTATATCTATTTGTCTAATCTCAGCCATTGCTTTCCTACTTCTGCCTTCTTCCTCTGTGCCTGTCTTCTTCAAGTCACCAGGTAGACCTACACCTTTTAAAGTGGCCACAAATGCTTTTTTCCCTCTTTCATGTCCCTAGTTATACAAATTCTATTAGTTATGACCCAGTTTTAATTATACTTCCACTAAATTTTCCCTGATAATATTAGTTCACAAAGCTCTCTTTTGGTCTGAACAACTCAGGTGGTAAATTCTAATTGTAATGTTTGGTTGAATCTGTTTCCTTATTAGCATCTACTTGTAGAGTTCTGATGATAAAGCTTTGGATGGTGAAGGGTGCCCTCTCTGTACTGAGAATCTGTAAAATGTTGGAGAGTAGAATGTGGAAGAGAGTAGGGCCTGGGCAATAATAGCCATTTGATGATCTATAAAGAGAGGCCTCTACTATCCAAGTAGGGCATAAGAGTGGCTACCAGTTACTGATGAGCACTTGCTGCATACCAGGCCAATGCACTGGAAATACTGTGTCTCATGCTTATAAATATATATGTATTAGAAGAACATCTGGGATAATTATACTGCTGATGTCTAATGGTTTACTGAAAGCAATAATTAGTGCTTAAATTTTTTGACCAATTTTACATGCCTATATCTGGTTATTTGAACAACTAATTTGAAGACAGTATGCAATATAACAACCATTGGTAAATTCAATTCCTACCATCTTGTCTAGTGAGATCTGTATTGATTCTAAAGTTTTATTATTTTTTATTTTCTTTAATGGTTTGATCAATCTCGCATTCTTACATCTGGTAATCTGATGTAAGATTACCAATTTGACAACTAATTTGAAGACAGTATGCAATATAACAACCACTGATAAATTCAATTCTTACCATCTTGTTTGGTGAAGATCTGTATTGATTCTAATGTTTTTATTATTTTTTATTCTCTTTAATGTTTGATCAATCCTGCATTCTTACATCTGGTAATCTGAGCAACTTCATTGATGATAACAATATGTCATATAACAACCACTTAATTCCTGTCATTTCATTTTGAAACCCTGTATCATTTGTTATTGTTTTTGTCTATGTTGTTGTTATTTTACCTCTGATTTTTCTATTTCTTTAAAATAAAAATATTACAACATGGGTACTGTTATTCAGTCCCACTTTTTCATACAAGGAAACAGAGGCTGAGGGACTTTTGATATCTTGTCTATAGTTAATGCTACTGGAAATCTACAGAGCCACAGTTTGCATCCAAGTTTGTTGCACTGCCAGTGCCATTTGCTTTTGATTCACCAGGCTGCTGTAGTGCCTGAAATTTTGGGCAGCCATTTTAGTCTTAACTTCCAAAGGAATTTCTTCCAAGTGCGAGAGTACACATACTAGGTACTTACCAGCTGTCGGAGCCTCTGGAGAACATGGAGGTGACTGATAGCAAGTGTATTGCTGAAGCACTGCTACCTAGAGGTAGAAATGTCATTCAGAAATACAGAAGAAGGCCGTGTTTTGATTTGGCACAGATCTTCTGCATGAAGATTATATCTGAGAGTTGTAAAGAGCCTGAGACATTTATATTTAAAAATGTGAGTGTCCCATCCCAAGGAGCCATTGGAAGACTCAGGAAATTCAGACTGAGAAAATCCCCACTTTACTCCTTTTTATTAATGCTATGTCATCAAGACAGAACTGTTCCACCAGCTACGCAAAGTCTTAGCTTTGAAATTAGCACAAAATATAGGAAAAGAGATAATCAGTTTTCAGATGTGTGAATGGAGTGGCAGTAGCCCTGACCACTCCTTAGACTTGGTTGAGGGCGCTGGTCAGGGGGTGCCGGTCTGTTCTCCTTGACTGGATGGGCATCCCCAGAGGAACATATCCATAGTCAAAGGGGTAGCTTCACTGAGAAGAGAAGGACTGTTCTTTGGTTATGTATTTGAAGTTATCTTTCTAAAAATGTTTTGCTGGGTCAGCATGATGATTTTTTGACATGGAAGTCTGTGAGACTGTATAACCCATTTCCAGTACCAATAGCTCTTAACAATTTCCTTAGAAATATAGCGTTGGAATATGACCAGTTTCTCTCTGCCTCTGGCAGAATCATATATAAAGAAGCACAGAGGAGTTGAAGTTGTAAAGAGATTTTGCCTCATTCTAGGAACGAACATTTTCACATTCAGAGCTGTCTGGAAATGTGATAGGCTGTCTTAAGGAAATGTGAGTTCCCCATCTTTGGGGCTATTCAAGCAGAGGATTAACAAGTATATGTCAGGATATTCTGCAGAGAGGGCACATGCACTGGGGATTTATTGAGCATGAACTATGTGCCAGACATTGCCCTTCATGTGTTAATGCTTGAAATCATCTCACAGAACTTGTGAGATTGGGTGTATTATTATTTGTCATAGTAATCCCATTTGTATAGATGCTGTTACAGTACTTGGCTTGTCTGAGGCCCAGCACCACCCCTAGCAGTCTGGTTCTAGAGCAGCGCCTGCTTACCAGAACTAGAGGACAAGCCGCCAATATAATTCTCAAATCCACCTTTACATTTTCTAGTAGCCACATTAAAGAAGGAAAAAGTTATAATTCATTTTAATAATGTATTTTATTAGCCCTATATCTCTATGTAACAAAAATAGATTATTAAGAAGTTATTGTGGTGATACTTTAGGTCTTTGACATACTAATGTTTAAAATCTAGCATGTGTTTTACCCTTACAAGCCCATATCTGCTCAGACTAGCTATGTTTCAAGTGTCTGGTAACCCCACGTGGCTGGCTAGTGATCACTGTGTTACAATTCCACTCTTCCTGAGGAGCCGGATGTGGTGGCGCATGCCTGTAATCCCAGCATTCAGGAGGCTGAGACAAGATTGTTGCAAATTTGAGACCAGCCTGGGCTGCAAAATGAGCTCAAGGCCAGCCTGAACTACGTAGGGAGGCCCTGTCTTAAAAAGACAAAAAAAAAAAAAAAAAAAAAAAATCTCTTTTTCCTGCCTAGTGACTGCTAGGTTTCCTTGCATAGGGGAGGCCATTCGCCTGTGTATGAAGTTTGCCCTTGCATGATAGCGGTACACATAATCTCTTTTTAAAAACCCAAATACACTTCCAAACTTAACTCAGGAACGTCTTCACTTTCAAAACCTGTAAGAGTGGAAGATGTTTTTTGCATCTCATCTGTAAAAACGTGAATCCCATGCGCCTTTCTTTGGTGAAGGTGGAGCACATCTGGCTTGCTTCCCTTGGCAACTAGGCATACACCTCACCAAATGACCGAATCACCTTGCCCTTCTCATTTTCATTTAAACTCACTCCCTTTCTTTCGTCCTTTGAGTTTTTGTTTTTCTAAGTTTGCTAGATTGTATGTGTAGCCTGTTGCATGTGAAATGAGCATAGTTTAGGACCTGCTTATCTCCAGAGAGCAGGGGAAGGAAAAAGACTAACTTTAACATGGAGCCCAATCAGTTTTTCTAAGTTACACACGATATGTATTTCTCGGCACCTTGTTACTATGTCCTTATTATGATCACTGCAGCTAGAAATGATGAAGTTGATATTTTTTTATCAAACTGTAGTAATACTTTGGTGGGATTGATTCATTTCCTAAAGACTCATTCTTCTCAGTGATCTGAAGGGCTTTTCTCAAGCTGAATTTCTCACAATAACCAGCCCTCTGGGCTGTGACATGCTTCAACTGAAAAAACAGAATGTGACATGTATTTCATTGTGTGGAACATATAAAAAAAGTTCTGTGTTTCCTTTGTGAGCACACCCTCTACTTAGCTACACATAATAGTGTGAAATATTTTAGTAATTCTAAGTCTTCTTCAGTAGGGCAGTGGATTACACAGGCAGCTTAAATATGATTTTAGTTGCTTATTAAAGGGAGCACAATAAGAACTGGACTTCTGTTAAAAAATTCTAAACTTCAGAAGTAGGAATCTCCTTGTGGAGACAGATTCCAAGGATGTATCATTTAATATTTTGTGCATGATTATTAGATGTTTCATTTGAATTATAGAATTGGTAGAATTAAAGCATAATGCTTGGGAACATAACATATTCCCAGTGAAGCACTTCTTTTAGTTTCCATTTTAAAAGAAAAACTACACATTTTTCATACAGTAAGACAAACTGTTGTAAAGTGCAAGATGTGTTTGTAAACATTCAGAGATTATTTACTGAGCATCTGTCGTGTCCATGGTACAGAGTGGATAAAAGCAAGTGTAAGATACTAGAACAATTTACAAAAATTTGCATTTTATGTAGGAGATGGACATGTGCATTTTGTTCTCTTAAAAAAGCCAAACCACGTGATTCATGTGTATTTCTCTTACTCATTATGAGCTTATTAAGAACAGGCAATGCACCTTCTCTTGCATCCTCATTACTTTGCAGGTAGTAACTGCAAAATAGGTGTGTGTTGAATTAAAAGAGAGATACATTAATTTTATTTACATATGTAAATTAAAATATAGATACAATGCCAGATTTATAAGGGACCTTTTTAAAAATAAAATTTGTGTTTAAAACATAAAGATAAATAAAATCTAGTTCTAAATCTTTTTCTACTCCTCCAACTAACTCAGCTCTGTTGACTCCAGTTGGTGACTTCTAACACCTCAGTTGCACTAGAAAATATTGTGTCCATCTATAAGAAGTTAGCCACCTTCTATGTGTGAACATTTTGTTTTTTATTCAGAGGATGGAGAACTTTGTTATCAAGGCACAGTAAGTAATCAGCAGAAGTATTTGTATGGGAGGTGGATCATGGAGTAGGCTAAAATTGAGTGTAGGGCCTAAGAGTGGAGGTTCCATCCTCATTACTGCGAAAAGTAAGTGTCTATATATTCCTGCATGGTGATCCAGAAGTCTGTTAAAGACCATAATGCTAAACAATACCAGGACAGTTATTTAATATTTCTGAGCAAATGGAATCAGCCTAAAACATTAGTAAGGCTGTGCAACCTACAGTGCTGGGGCCCTCTCTGAATCCCATCAAGTGTAGAAAACCTCTTGCCTTGCTAGTTTGGCTATTTGAGCTGATTACAAAAGTAGCTATGAGCAATAAGGACAACAGATCAGTAGAAGCTCTTCCTCTAGCATGTTACGTGGAAAGAATTTAATGTGCTTTGATAGACTAAGTTCCTCTTGTTGAGTTTCTCCAGGAAAATGTAGCCAGTGGTTTTGTACTGCTTGCTTGTAGTGTGTCCCATGTTGTGTGTGGACTATTTGGAGTGCTAAGTGATATCCCCAAATTGGCCCTATGCAGAATTTGCATGTAAATACTAAGACAAAAAAGGTGATTTCCATGACGGAAATTGCCTCTATGCGGTTTCATAGGTGAACAGATCCAGCATGGGGGTGAAGGAATTGGGCACCCTGTCTACCTGTTTGTTTTTGTCACAATTTTCCCAACATAATTTCTGATTCTGGGCTATGTATGCTATTCTTAAAGACTGATTATTGGTATTCTCTTTACCTATACAATCTTATTGCATATTGTGTTTCAGGTTGATGGCTTAAGAAATCTTTTTAAGATTCATTAAAAACAACAGTAATAACACTTCTCTGCAGCCTGGCAATGCAAGCAGAATGGTTTATTCTTGGTTTACTGGTCTGCATAAAACTTGACAGCATTCTCAAATTCTGTTTTGAAATCTCATGATGCTCACAGTCTAAATAAAGTGAAACCCAAATTCTTATAATCCAAGGTAAACAATTTTGTCCTGGCACATGTTATTGTGTGGCAAGGAAATGTACACAAAGACAGAATTATACATTGATTTGGCAATCCATTTGGCAAGCATAGACATTTGGTAATTTCTACAAGATAAAAGCACTTGAAATAGCAAAGTTGTCATTCAGCCCCAACTGAAACCTTAAATGCTCAAAATAGTATGAAATCATTTATGCTGTGAAATGCTTGGGATATGAAAATCTGATGATGTAAATTGAGACATACAGATATGCACACACATGTACACACACGTACACACACGTACACACGTACACACACACACACACACACAAATACTGAGCAAAGGTACGACTATTTGAATGTGACCTCATGGTGGGAAATGAAGCAGAGGAAGACCAAATAACTCAACTGAAAGTGAAAAAGCATTCTCAGTTCTTGGGACTGGATGTGCTCAGAAATATTTGATTGAAACCAACAGATGAGATTGATTAGAAGGGGCAGAAGGAAAGAACGCATAGTACTCCAGAGATTTAACCAGCTTCCAAGGTGGGAGAAATGTATATAACCTGGTCAGATTATGCATTTTCTTGGATTTAAACAAACCTCATAAATAGGGGAAAGTCCAAAAATGGGAGAGAAATGGAACAGTGGATGGTGTGTGCCACGAATGCTATTTATAACATACCTCAGAAGTTTATGCATAGTGTCAGTGAGTCCAAGGAATCGCCTCTGACTCCTTCCCTTTCTAGTGAGCTGCTCGTCTCTTGTCTTCTTTTCAGAGTCTAGCTTCTGAAACTCATAGAGTTTTCCCGGTGTCTCCACTTCACTCTTACACTTCGAAGCACCCAATCTGGAGTTTGTGCCCACTGCTCCAGCTGAAACAGTTCTTGCCAAAGTCACAAATTGCTTCCCAGTTGTCAAATCCACTAGACTTTTTCCAGCCTTTATTTATTATGATGAGTAAAAGAAGAATCTTAGTATATTAGAAGAGCCAAGATTGGATTGGCAAAGTCCCCATGATCCTGCCATTTTGATTCTCTCTTCTAAAGCTGCCAAAATACCACTGAGGATCGAGACAAGGAAAATGGGCGATTTGGAACTGTGAGCAAACTGAAAAAAATTGAAATGTAGGATATTCTGCTAAAGAAAAGAATAGCATATTGAAATAAAAGAACAGTGTATTGATCAAACAAAAGAATAGCATATTGACCTTTGCAAATTGAGTAAGACCTGGGTAAGAAAAGAGAAATTTAGTTGAGATTTATTAGTAAAAATACAACAGTGTTTTATGACAGATACGCCATTACCCCTGTAGAGGAAATTTTTCTAGGTGCAAGAGAGATATACCCCTCTTTCCAGAGGACTTTTAAACGAAAAGGGGCAAAATTGTAAAGAAATGCATAAATATGAACATGCACCTACTTAAAGATGCCTTTGTGAACACCTGATGTTTATTGATCCAGAGTGTGGAGGGAACAAAGGGTGCGCTGGTAGAATATTCAGGTGGACAGCACTGTCACTGAAGTTATGTTGGAAGGACACTTGCCACTCTCTTTGAATAGTTCCACACTCTTTTGCTTGCATCCTCCTCATGTTGCCAGATTAATCTTCTCTCCCTACATTGCTTTCCTGCTCAGAATCTGCCTTTAGATCTGTACCATCTACATGAGCATTCAAAATCTTACATGCTGAAGTCTTGTACTTAGTTTTCTAACGTTTTCTACTTTAGTCTCCTTCTGTAGATATTTTGGGGCAGTTGCACTTAACCTTGGAACATAGTCTTGTGTGTTTTCCCTGTGACTTGTTGTGAGCTTTGGTGCCTCTCCTGCCTGTGTCCATATCTGGCCCATGTGGTCCTACTGGAATAGGCTGCCTCCCTATTTCCTCACACCCTGGGTCACAGGTACAGTCTACTTTCATAGCCTTCACCATAAATCCACAAATACTGTGCCCAGGAATTCACACAAAAGACAAGGTGAGCTAGGGGCTTTACACTTATGTGAGAAATGTTTTGATGCCCCTTTAATAATAATTTTAAAAACCCTCCGTCCCTTATCTAATAATTGCCGCTAGAGTTTCCCAATTAAATGTTTATATACTTGCCTACAGACCCTAGCTTTGTTTCAGATTTACTTTTTCCTTACCTTTTTTATTTAGTATGAAACTGTCACTAAGAAAATTCAAGAGATGGAGAGATTGAAGTAGAGAAATGCTAAGGCATTTCTTTTAGAAGAGAAAAGATGCAGTAATGTCACCCCAACCACCAGAAGCAGACATTTATTACACACCTGCTCTGTGCCTTTATATCAGCTCTAAGGTTATGGAGGAATTCTGAGTGCCCGGACACTCTCAGGGAGATTTAGCTGGAGAAAAAGAATGCATCAGCTCATTTTTAAGAGAGACTCAGGACATCAAAATCATCCCTAAGTACCTTTTCAAATCCACCAAGTCAAGCAAAACTATGGTTAATGATGTTCTTGTGTTTATCAGGGCTGGCATTAAGTAAAATTTATAATACATTAGAGTTAACATTATAGTTTTATTTCTGTGCTGTGCGCACATTTGAGTGCCTTGGATCCCACTGTATGATTTCTACATTATTATTATTTCTTTTTGGGGACACTTAGATTATGTTAAATAACTGCCAGGTTTCTTGCACTTTTTGTTTGTTTTGTGAAATGTTATTGAATGTGTGTGTGCATGTGTTAATTCCAAATCCTTGATCAGTAAAACAGCCCCTAATTATAATTTATAATGTTTTTCCTTTGCTACAGAAACATAATTCAATTTGTGACCCAGTTTTTCATGACATATTAGAAGAAAAAGAAAAGTGTGCTCCTTGGTAGGAGGTATTAGTATAAATAGTGTTATGTTGCAACTTAATTTATCTTTTCGCTTTTCTTAGCATATGACTACACTAATTGTTTTAAGATCCCAAATACTGTATTTGGATTCTCCCCACTACACTGAGTATTATATTGTGTATATAGCAGGAGCTAATTCAAGCATTTGCTAAATGAATCATATTAGAGTAGGAAAAAAATCTTGGAGACTTCATTGAATGTAGGTTAATCTTGCTTTGATAATTTAGAGTTCCTTTAGGAACTTGGAATATTCCCAAAAACACTAAGAAAATCAATTACCATTGAATGAGACTATAAATTCTGTTTATTTAAGTTTTCTGGGGTTTTAAACATATACTAAATGGGATTTACTATAAATAGGAATAGATAAGTAGACCTATTCAGTCTACAACAAATTTATGGGCAAAAGTAAACAGACCAGTTATTGATGCAAATAGGTCTATTCTACAGGGGAGTTGATGTTAAGCCTGCTAAAAAGGTCAAGATTATAGAAGACAAGCACAATCTGGTATGAATCTAAGTAAAATATAAAGCTGAGTTGGAGTGGGTGGGCCCAGACTGCAGATGGACTGTACACCGCTGATATGGACATGTATTATGTGCGTGTTTGTGTTAGTTCCTTTTGTTCTTCTCTAGTAGAAAATCTAAAATCTGAGTCTTGGTTATTTATGAAGAGCAGAAATATGTTCTCCAGCAGTTCTAGAAGAAGTCCAGGGTCCAGGCACTCCTAGGCTCATTCTTTGGTTCTGAGATGATACCTCATGGCCGTATGTCCCTCCAGAGAGGGATGCAGTGTCTGGACATGCCAAAAGTGCAAACAAAGCCATTTACAGTGTTATTAGTCCATTCACACCCTAAACACTTCTTGTTAGGCCCTATTTCCCAACACTACTGCTTGGAGATTGTTTCCAACACATACATTTTTGGAGATGAAAGAAACATTCAAATCATAACAGTTTCTCAGTCCATTTCGGCTCATAACAAAAATACTGTGGTGGCTTATAAATAACAGAAATTCACTTAACATTGTGATCTCAAGGTATATCCACTTTCCTACCAATGTCTCAAGTTTATCCTTCTTTATGGCAGGGTAGTACTCCATTGTGTATAAGTGACACATTTTCTTAACCCATTCATCTGTTGATGGACATGTAGGCCACTTGCAACATGTAGCTATTATGAATTGTGCTGCTGTAAATATGGGTCTGCATGCATCACTGTGATATGACATCTTTAACTCTTTTGGGAAGATACCTTGAAAGGAATATCTGGGCTTAATAAGAGTTTCTAGTTTCAGTTTTTTGATGTATCTCCATACTGATTTCTATAATGTTAAATGGAATAAATCAAACACATAAGCTTAAATGTTGCATGATTTCTCTTATACCAGAAATATACCAAAATATAAGTAATGAGCAAAAGAAAAGATGAATCTTAGGAACTAGGGCAATAGTTATTTGCAAATGGAAGGGGATCAAAAAGAGATGGAGAGGGGACAAAGGAAGGGGGGATAAGAAAGAACTTGAATGTGTTATGTGCACGCACTGGCTCCCCTGGAGGAGGGTAATTATTATGTGCCGCACACACATTCTTTTTTTTTTTTATTTTAAAAAATAAAAGCACAAAAACATATTAACAAACAGACACAAATTAGCATAAGAAATAGCACAGTCAAAGCTGATTTACAGACAAGGTGACATGGACTCAACAATGGTTGTTGCTTTACCTATTGATATCTTCGAAGTGTATATACATGAACACAGATACAGACATACGAAATTGGTCAAACAATTAACCATCTCAACAACAGAAAAAACACAAAAAACAGAAAACAAAAGACAAAAAATAAAAATAAAAACCAACAATAGTTGCTGCTTTGCATATTGATATGTTCGAAGTGTGTGCTCAGGATAACACATACAGACATACAAGATTGATAGAATAACCCGTCATCAATTATTCCTTAGCATTAATTGATATAATACACTAGCAGAACCATGTTAGCCCTCCTGCACATATGTATATACATATGTACATACATACATTTTTGCCTCTTTCTTTTCTCCTTTCCCTCGTCCCATCTGTTACTTGTTTTTGAACAGATTACCTTCATGTCTCTTAGTTTATATTCCCACCCTCAGGTTCTTACACCAGTGATACAATACGTTGCCTGCACATGTAACGCTGATTTATTTCACTTATGAGTATGGACTCCAGTTTTGACCATTTGCCTACAAAGTCCCCAAAACTGTCTTTCTTTATAGCTGAATAATATTCCATTATATAAAAATGCCACAATTTTTTAATCCAGTCTTCTGTGGATGGACACTTGGGTTGCTTCCACATTTTAGCTATTACAAATTGCATTGCTATAAACATGGGTGCACATATATCAGAATGATATGATGTTTTCAGATCTTCTGGGAAAATACCCAAAAGGGGAATAGCTGGTTTGAATGGAACCTCTAGACCTAGTTCGCAAACACATTCTAATAAAAATGAAAACAAATTCGTGGTTATCAGTTCTAGAGGCTGAGAAGTTCAAGATCAAGTTGCCAGAAGTTATGGCATCTGTTTGACAGATGCTGCCTTGTCGCTGGATCCTCACGTGGTGGTGCTGGGGTGCGGTGAGCTTTCTAGGGCTTCTCATCTCCTTCCTGCAGACTATCTGAGTGACCTGATCATCTTCCAAAAGGCTCCAAATACCATCACACTGTGAGTTAGGATCATATGGATTTTGGGGGCATCACATATTCAGACCTTATATTTCCAGCTGTAATCGCAGAGCTGAAGTGGAGAAGAGGGAAGATAGTCTTTGTGAAGGTAAACACTGTTGTCACCAGTGGAGGTGAACCGTGAAGGGAGGGGAAGGAGTGAAAGGCTTCATGAAATATATGCATGGAAGAAGCAATAGTTTATTTATTTATTTGTTATTGGTACCGGGAATCGAACTCATGACCTCATGCTTGCCAGGAGAAGCAATAGTTTAGAATTACTGTATGATTTCTTATGATGTGATTTGACATATAAATGTGTAACTGGATTAATAGATTTTATAAATAGATATTTTCAATTTAATATACATATCAAAAAGTATATATGTGCGTATACATGAACATAGCTACTAACATTGACTGAAAACAAATTATTATGTTTTTTTATCATTGGGAGAATAAGGTGTTGCATTATACTATCAGCCGTCTCTATCCACGGATCCCCTATCCATGGGTTCCATAACCTTGGGTTGAAAGGTATTAGAAAAAAATTGCATCTGTACTGAATGTGTACAGACCAATTTGGTCATTGTTCCCTAGACAATATAGTATAACAGCCATTTATATCCTGTCTGTTGTAGAGGAATTGTAAGTCATCTCGTGATACTTCGACATATAAAGGAGGATATGTATAGGTTATATGCAGATACTGTGCTTTTTTGTGAAAGACTTAAGCATTCTTGGGTTCTGGTTAACTGCAGGTGGTCCTAGAACCAGTACTCAGAATGCTGAGGGATGACTGTTTTGGGCCCACTTAGCACTCATTGTGGGGACTTGTTAGATGTGTAGCCCCCTCCTTCTGGTCTACTGTGGTCTCTCGTTCCTTCCTCATAGATCTCCTGCCTAGGCTACAGCTCCCCGGCCTCTTCCTTTGCCACACTCTTGTCTCTCCAACCCTGGTTTCCCTCCAGTTCTTTTTCCCTTTGCACTGCCCCTGCTCTCCAGGACAGTAGCACCACCTCTTACCTAGTGTAAACACTGTTGCTTGTTCCATCCACCTATAGTTTATATTGTTAAAATGCAGTACATACAATTTAAAACAAAACTGCCATGCCATGCAAAATCACACTGTAAAAATTCACAGGGCATGTGGGAAAAGAAAGTTGTGACACAAAATTCACAAACATCCTCAGTGACCCATTAAGTAAAAGGTAAGAAACTGACACAAAATGGTAGAATGCTTTTGTACATGTCGAATGATACAGAAATGGCAACAGACTTCCAAATATGGTACCTTACCTTGCAAAAGATCTCAGGTTCACTTTGGAATGGGTTTCTGAAAAGCTGCTGAGCTGAAAGAGGGTGGAAGGAAATTTATCTGACAGTTGGTGTCTTGGTTACTTTTTTCTCATTGCTGAGACAAAATACCTGACACCCAGAATTAAGAAAGGAAAGGTTCGTACTTTTAGTTAATACTTGGCTGACTCCATTGCAGAGTGGCACATGGCAGAGGGCAACAGTTCATGGCAGCAGAACACAACAAAAGGAACCAGAGCACAAAGGAAGGAGTGGCTGCTGAAAGAGCAAGCCTTTTCTCCTCTCTTATAGTGTATGCAAGCTATTCCCCCCAGGGCGGTGTAGCTCTCACACCCATAATCCCAGCATTGGGCCATGGATCAATCACAAACTCCAGAAGCCGCCCCATGACTGCATGAGGCTTTGCGGGGACATCCAGACACAAACCATAACAGCTGGAAAGTTGTAGAAAGTTGTAACACAGGATGGGTGTGGCTTGAGGTGAGCAGAGAGCCCCAGAGAGGTGTTGGTGATATTCTACCTGGCTCTTCTGCTGGGTACATATTTTTGCCTGTTCACATAATGTACCTCACAGATAAAACTGTGGAATAAGCAAACACAGACCTATGTTTCACTCAAATTGCTCCCTAACATGTCAATTTCCCCTTTTCAAAACAAGCATCATAGCAGAACTGACTACACACTATGGTGAACTGCCCCCGATGGGCCTGACTTTCTGTGAGTGGCCACTTTTCTCATAGACTAGACACCGTGAAGCCAAAGTTGGTTGTTCTTGCTCATTTCTGAGCCCCATTGTATAGTGCACTGCCTGGTAGTGGTAGGCTCTGAAAAAATTCCCTAATGCATCTGTCCGTCCTCTTCTACTTTCTCAGTTTTGATGACTTTTGATTCTCTAGGGCAAAACAAGGGGGAAACAAAATGGAGTAATCAAAGTGAAAGGGTCCATGGCTGATTATGGAGTAGTGTATCTTTCCACCTAGAGAGCAAATCTTGACATGATTTGCTCTTGAATAATCCACACAGACCATGCATCAAGCAGAGTTAAGTGAGAAAACAGAGTACATGCCAAGTCCCTCTCTGGAAGAATTTAAGAGAGGTTCTTGCTCCAAAGGTATTTTTGAGACTTGAAAAACATTAGAGGATAGTAAGGCACTGCTGAGCTTAGTGCCTGTCTAGATAGCGCTGTCTGGCCAAGGGCTCCAGGGACTGATGGGAGAGGTGGTATTACAGGGCCTCGGAGTGGAACCACTAGGGGGACTTGGATCCATGAACAAATCACAGACATTGCTGAAAATTCTGTCCTAAGAGGGAGGTAGACTGTGACAGACCAACAGAGTTAAAAAAATAGCAGTTTCTTCTCTCTTCCCACTCTCCTGTAACCAGAAGCCAATAGGCAGGGGAGTGAGAGACGTGTACCTTGCAGGAGTTGGCTGCCTGCCCAACAGAGCAGAGCAGGGGGTAAGGCAGAGGTTGATGGGGCAAATGATTAAGGTGGCTTACTTCGTTGTCTCTTTGTCCACAAATCAATTAATCGGTGATGTCCAGTGCTGCCCTATGAATCACTTTGCGAATCTTTATCAGTTTACTAAGATGCATGGTGGCTGGGGCTTAATTAGAATTTCCTTGAGAGAATTCACTGGGTCATGGATTATTTATGTTAAAATGTGAAGTACAGGCTGCACAGATCCAGTGACCCAGAGGGGCGTGGTTTGTTATGATGGAACTTTTTCTTCCTAATGAGTCATAATGTAAAGTATTTTTTTCAAAAGAGAAGTCTCTAGCACTGTCACAGCAGCGATGTGTTCACATCACCTTTAACCTGTCTTAGTTTCTTTGAGGCTTATAGGAAATAATGTCATTCAGAAATTGTACTTCCAGCTGAATATTAAAGTATTCTCCAGAGCAAAACAAAAGTAATCAAAATGGAGCTTTTAGAAATAACGATTCTGAGCACACAATCTCCGTGAGACCAAGAATATTCTTTTTACTTGGGCTGCCTTTTTATTGGGCTCATTCAATCACTTAGCTCCACAATACCCTGCAGAAATTATTCTTTTAGTAAGACATTAAAGGACTTAGAGTCTGGGGATACAGCTCAGTGGTATAAGTGCCTTCCTGGCAAGTGCAAGATGCTGAGTTCGATTCCTGGTACCAACAAATAGATAAATAAAGGACTTAGGACCCTGAAAAGATAATATTTACTTTTTAGATTCGAGTCTTTGTATTTGTCTTGGTGAAATATGTGAAAGAGAGAAAATGTAAAATGAAAATATAAAGCTTTATAATAATTTGCTAATTCCTTCTTTTAGGAGGAAGGATTATCAAACTATAAAATGCAATTTAATTTTAATTTTCAATGTTTTAAATTCCCAAAACACTTGAATTGGTTTTTTCAATCTGATAAGATTTAGTTCTGAACTCGAAAAACATTATATGCAAGATATTTTTAAATCTTAGCCTATAAAATTATCGCGGTGATGAAGTATTTGTTAACCTTTCTTCTGTTGATAGCATTGTGGAATGCAATTTATAAGATAAGTTACAGTGACATTCAGTGGTTCTATAAACAAGGATAAATTATTAGACCAGTTGTAATATTTTAAGCCACAGAGTTAAGAAGGTAAATAGGTAAATGTCTTTTTCTTTCTCTTGCTTGACCATCTATTTTCATAACGCTATTTGGCCTAATAGCAGCAGATGCAATCTTAGCTAATTGTAGGTTAACTTCATTATGTCTCATTTCTTTATCATTCACCTCTAGATAGTCCGCCCTCCTTCCCTTGGAGGGCACCTGCTGTGGGAGGGTACCTGGCCCTCACAGTTCCGCCTTGGCCCAGGCTGGCATAACTTGAGATGGAAACCCTTTGCTGCTCCTTGGGCACTGTGAAGCTTTCCTCGTAGTGGCTTCTGTAGAATATTTCAGTCCCCATATGCTGTGTCTTCACTAGTCCGCACAACTCTCTGCACAGCATCCTCATCTCTGAGGATGGCTCTTCAGGTCCACCACTTGCCCTGGAGTCACTACCTTGTCCCTCTTGCCCCTGGGCAGCGTTCAACTGTTCCCTGCTCTGTCGGTCCTGTAAAGAGGCAGACAGTGTACCGCCTCTGCCCACTACCCTGCTGCCATTGCTACCCTGTCCTCAGGGCCATGGCAGCATGGAGGTGGTGAGATGTAGGACTAGGAGCCATTTATCATCTACTTCTTAAAAAAAATTAGTGCATGTTTTTAGTTTTTAGTACGTGAAGTTTACATTTATCTATGGGAGTAGGTACATGTGCGTGATGTAGCTTGTTTCCTTTTTTTCGTTTCTCTCTTTGGAGGCCCCCCCAAAAGTAAGGTGAGGTTGCTGGGGGTCTGATTGTTCAGAACTCCCTTTCCTAGAAACCCTCTGCATCTAACTCTGTGTCATTTCAAACATTTCTGCTCTGATTCAAGCACAGATATAAGGTCAATTTTTACACATGAAAATAACTGATGATCTGTTTTCACATTCTCTTAGATTTTCCCTTCGGGTAGAGGGCCTTGAGATTCATTGGGGTGGTGGGGCCTAAAATTTCAGTCAAAAAATTCAGTAATCTTGTTGGGAAGACACCTCAATACCCAAGACGGTTTTAAAATTCACATTCTGTAACTCTCAGGAGCCTATCTCTGTATCTTTCAAAGAGGAATTATAATATCATACAGTTTTTATTAAGATTCAGTGACATTTCCAATGTTGTTTTTTTATTACTTGTTATTATCTTTGATTGTTTGATCAAGCTTACATTCTTATGTCTGGTGGACCAAGCAACTTCGTTGAAGGGAAGAATATGAAATGTAGTGACCATTGTTAATTCCTATCATTTTCTTTTGAGGTCATGTCTCGTTTTTCTTGTTTTTGTGTGTTTCGATTTTGTCTTCATTGTTGTTTTGCTAGTTTTTTAAATTTTTTAAATAAAAAAAATTCAGTGTAATAGGTTAGCACATGACCATCAGAACAATTAGTCCTTTTTTCTCTGCTTGTCCCCTTTCCCTTGCAGTATAGTGAAGAGAAAAGGTTAACTGAGGTAGATACACACGGATCAAAGAAAACAAGAAAACTAACTCAAGGCTGTAATTTGAAGTATTACCCACATAATCATGTTGTGGTAAAGTCATTAAGCAGTCTTTGTTATCACAAAAGCAGTGCATATGGAGTATAGAAAATTAGACAACACCAGTAAATGAAAATATGAAAATAGTCATCTCAGTGCAAAATGTAGTGCTTACTACTTGTAATTAGTGTATTCTTCTTTGATCTCTGCATATATATGTTTAATAATTTTATAAATTTCATTCCTGTTTGTAATAAGGAATATGTAAAATTTTCCAGTTGTTTTCAAGATGTCTTTTTCTGTTGTTTATCTCAATTAGCATCCAAAAAAGGATTCCAGTTTCCTTCTCTGTTATGTGTTGTATTTCTTTTAACTGAGAGTTGCCATTTTAAAAAATTATATTGGTTTGTTGAAGAGTCCAGTCCAGTTGTCCTATCAAATGTCTCACTTTCTGGATTTGTCAGATTGTTTCTTCAAGGTGCTCTTTGAACTCTCTCTCTCTCTCTCCCTTTCTCTGGTAAGTGGATGTTTCATCTAAATTGTTTATCAACAAATATTCTGGACTTCAAATGGTTTATTGTAACTTCATATACTTCTGGTTGCATCAAATTGGAAGACACAATTCTTATTGATGCTGAAATTGATGGCTGCCTTAGGGTAATGAATCATACTTCCATTGTGCAGTAAATGTTTCTCCTTCCATTTCTAAGGAAATATATGTGATTATTTTGGCATTCTGTGAATGCCTGATTTCTTTCCAGCCGTTTACCTAATAGTTTTAGCACCCATAAAAATAAAGGTTGCTTCAATCAGAAGAAATGGTTAATTCAAGTATGTTGTAAGGATGGAGATTGCCATGACACCTTGTATGAAGGCTGCAGCCTCAGCTTTCTCTGTTCAGGTAGGAGGATGGTCAGATTTAGTAGCCCTAAATGAGACATATCTTGGTGGCCAAGGCATACAGAATTGCCAGAAATATTAATCATTGGATCTAAAATTCAGAAGAAAGCATTGGGTGATTTTAACTTTAGACCCTATGAAATGTGTGTCTAGGGTCAGTATGAAGGGCAGAGTCAAAGTTTAGAAGATGATGGAGTACATATCCCCACATTATAAAAAATTTAAAGCCCCTAAAAATGAAATCTAAAAAACTTTAAAATGATGTTAAAATGAATTTTTTTCAAGGGAAGTCTTCAGTTGGAATATAGCAATGTGCTTTTGATTACTGGAATTTTATGAGCTCTGACAATTTTTTTCATAAGCCCTGTCTTTTCCACTCTCCGGGTGTAAATTATTCTTTTCTGTTTGCCAGGAGTAAATTACCCTGTGTTCTGGCACAGCGACTATTTCTGAGGCTGCTGGGAGGGTCCCATGGTTGTGGATTTTAAAAGAGTTTCAAGGCCTGGCTTTTAAGCATAAGCTGTTTTGTAAGTGTGCGTGGTGTGTAAGCTTGCAAGAGAGGTGTATTTGCTTGGTCTTTTAATCCTCTTGGGTGCCAAAACTCAAAGTCCCTTGGAGATTTGGAGTTGTCAATGGCAAATATGAAGTGTGTGGTTTTAGATTGTGTTAATGTATCCTTACTTTATTATTATTATAATATTAGAAATATATTGCTGTACTTTATTCTAGGTGCCTCCCCTATCTAACTTAGTGATGAGACACAGGGTTGTGCCTAAGTTGATGAGAGGGCAAGACTGAAAACTTTGTTGGTGGCCAGCTCTGCACAGTTCACTTGAAAGCACCTGAATTTTCCTTTTAGTTTTAGGATCTAGTGAATTATTCTGCCATGCTAGAGTGACAGTAAAGCTCCCACTGGGAGACACTGAAAGCTACTAAAACTATGTATGACGCCACAAATCACAGTTGTGCTCAAGAACAAAAACCGATTTCCTCTGATTGGAGCATGATTCTAAGTTGGGGCTAATACTAGTGGTCTGTTGGAACAATGAACTGAGTGTGAGCTGGGACTTTTTATTTTTCATCTGGATATGCTGTTTGACGTAGTCATTCAAACTGCAATGCCACATGGTAAAATAACACAATCTGTTGCTTTTATAGCCACACAAATTAATTTTTAAATGAAATATAGATGTCAGATGATGTATGCCTTACTTGGTTTAAGAAAAAAAATCTTTTGTATTTGATTTTTTTTCTTTAGGAGAAAACGTCTTAGAGTAAACTGTGGGAGTTACGAATTGAGAGGAGAAACCATTCTCTCTTCAAGTGAAATTAATTTCTCAGAACTGAAGCAGGATAAATAGTGCTGCTCAAGTGTGTGTCTTAATTACAAACCTCAGGGATCTTAAGTTTTATGGCTCAGTTTAAGCATCCAAGCCTGTGCAGCACAACATAAGCTAGCCAAGTTACCTACTAGGTGGTTATAAATCATTCTTTGACCTAAGGAGAGTTATATAAAAATTAAGAATTAGATACACATCTTATTTCACCTCACCTAATCGAGGATATTCTTTTCAGCAGATCATTTTGCCATATGTTGGAAATTTCTACATGTAAGTTATTCAGACAAGAAACAGATTAGGGTCTATAATTCATAATTGAAATGTAGCCTTTAGATTAAGTTCATTAGTATGCAGTTGATAAGAGGTATGTATTTATTAAGTGAAATGACCTCTAAATTTGCACACAGTACAAAATTAGATTCTTGGAGGCACAAGGATATTTAAAGTTACTATTTAAAGGGGTACTACTGCCGAGATTGAATAATTAAAATTATAACAGTTTTTAGAGCTTTTGAAATTGCTTTCAGGTCCATGGCCATACCACCCTGAATGTGCCCGATCTCATCTGAAATTCCTTTCAGGCCATTTCTTTCTACACTTCAATTGTTGGCAAAAATAGTCTTTTTTAAACATATAAAAAGATCAGTACCAATTTCTCCATCCTAAAGAACTGATGATTACTAGTTAGCTTTTTTGAATAAATAATTTCAGTTCACTAAACACCTACTATGTGTCTGTCATGTGCTGAGCTCATGATATAGAGGTGAAAAGATTTTCTGTCCTCTTTGAAGAGGTTTGCAATTAGCTTCCTAGAACACAAGCAGTGTGCAGCTTGATATGTGACATGACGGGAATATTCCAGATCAGAGAATAATTCTGTTACAGGGAATTATAGAAAGATGAATAAAATATTACCAAAGGGAATTTTAATTCCAAGATTAAATGTAAAAAACACCAAAGTTAAGGTAGACAAAAAAAAAAACTTAGTCAGGGGGTCCTTCAGAGTCTATATAAACTTTAGAGAGTGAAGAAAATGTTTTCTTATGCTCAGTCTTCATGGCACACGGCTTTGCAGAACAAGGAAGGATGGGGCCCTCTGGGGCGGTAACCTGTGTTCTTTTGTTCCTCAAGCCTATTAAGATCCTTAATTCCTTGGAAAAGGACTTTTATTTTCAGAGCATTGCTAAAGTCTAAACTTACCTTATCTATGTTGGTTAGTCAGTTTTCTGTTGCTGTGACAAAATGCCCAGTGAAATAACCTAAAGGAAGAAAGATGCATTTGGGGACATGTATCTTAGTTTCAGAGGTGTCAGTGGTCAGCTGTCTCCATTGCTCCTAGGCATGTGGCAAGGTAGAAACCTCAGAGTGGAGCTGTGTGACAGAGGAAAGCGCCTCATCTCACGACAAGCATAAAGCACAGAGAAAGGGGGAAAAGTCTGAGAAGAAAGGACTGAGGACCAGATACAGTCTCCAGAGTTGTGCCTCCATGACATACCCACGTGTCACCCCCTTATAATGTCATCAAATTGTACAACCATCAATCATTGAATGTGTTCATAATCCAGTCACTTCCCAGAAAGCCCATCAGCTGGTAACTTAGCCTTTAGTAACTAGGCTTTGGGGAGCGTAAAGGATCCCAGTCATAACATTGTCTGATTCTCTGTGTCATCCTGGTTCCCTGAGATTTTTTTCTAGTTTGTGTTGTACATGGCCCTGGATTTCTTTGAGAACTCAATTTTGAAACTCACCTTCCCAGCCTTACTTTTGATGAATTATGTTTTTGTGTATAATAAGCACCATTTGTTAAGTGGAGAAAAAGTGAAGAACATATGATATACAGGGGGAAAAACCTATCTTATTTAGAATCTTAAAAATATTACAATACTATTTGGCCATACTTATTGTGCTAGATATTGGTAAAAACATCCAGATTTCACTTTTATGTCAGATTTACTCATGGAAGTTAAGCATCTTTATGGAGCTTTTATCAATAATTTAAGCTACAGTGATCTCTACTTTTATTATAAATATCTTAACATGTACAATTTTTGTAGGTTAAAGAGAGTTCCATTATATGTTGCCTTGCATCTTGTTTCCTATTGTCTGTGTTCAAACATTTCCTCACTGAAAAGATGAAAGCCCTTGGAGATTTCAATGACTATAGTTTATACTCTTTGTCCATTATGATAGCATACTGGCAGTAGTAAAAATGTTATTAGGGCTTCTAAGTTCTCATTGGTTAAGTTATCTACCTAAACCCAAATGAACCCACACATATTTTAAAGAATACAGATCAGCAAAGGGATCAAGTAAACCACAGCACAAAAGGAGGTAGGGCCTTTGCAAGCTTCAAACACCCTCTGAACAGACACCTAAGTACACAAGAGGAAATTTAGAAAAGGCGGGACAGAAGGGTTGATGAAAACATGGAACGCACGCCCTCTCAAGAAGAAAATGCTACCTAGATTGGAGGAGGTCTAAGATTCTAGGTCCTGCTTCCTCCTGAGGAGGTCTAACATGTGGTGCACCCGACTGTTGGCTACTCAGGAATTGTTGTATCTTGGATTTGTATTGTCCCCCAAAAGTCACATGCTAAGAGCTCTATTGCTGGCTGATAGGCATTTGGTAAATGATGGAATGTGAGAACTTGAAGTTCAGTAAGTGGACTGATTTCTTGGTGGATTTGTGATTTCATGACATTATTGGAGATGATGAAGATGTAGGAGTTGGGGCTAGTTGAAGGGAATCCCCATTCCCTTCATGGCTGTGTGATCTTGGGGACTACATCCGGGTCCCAGCTGCCTCCTCTCAGGCTTTGCCACTTTCTCTCTACTTCTTTGGCTGCTATAAGCTAAATGGCTTTCCATGCCTTTCCTCTATATTTCTGCTTCACTATAGCTCTAAAACAACAGCCAGCTGACCATGGACCTTCAGCCTCTAAACTGACTTTCTTAGGCATTTGTTACAGTGAGAGAAAGTGGAATAATGTTGAGAGGAAAAGGGGAAAATTACAAATCTGTTCTTTTCTTTTCTTTTTTACACAAATCTTAACAGAAATGGAAAATAAAATCATAAGATTTAACAATTCCTAGATCCCCACCCCTCCCCAAACAGTAGCGCACTTCTTTGCTTTTGGGCAAAGAAATCTGGTAAGGTCCAGTTATGTAGTCATATTCACAGTCAGTTTTATGTTAGCTGCATTACAGCAGTATTTTTTAATGGCAACTTTATAGAGACATAATTGAGACTCCACAGTTTATCCATTTAAAATTTATACATTTTTTTAGTATATTCACTACTTTGTATGGTAAATAAATTTTAACAGTCACTCCCCCATCCCATTTTTCTCACACCCTCAGCCTTGGGGGAACCCTAATGTCTTTGGCTCTAGTTTGAATTATGTTGCCTGTACTCTGTGTGACTGAATTCTTTTACTTAACATAATGCTTTCACAGTTCGTCTGTGTTCATCACTATGTATCAGTGCTTTGTTGCTTTTTATTATCTAATGATATTCCATTGCATGGTTATCCGACTTTGTATTCATTCATGCATGGACATTTGGGTGTTTCCACTTTTGGCTGTAATGAATACTACCACCATCAACATTGGTGAACAGGTCTTTGTGTGGACAAGGTTTCATTTCTGGTGTGTATATAATTAGGAGTGGAATTGCGAGATGATATGTAACTCCATGCTTAACTGTTTCAAGACCTGTCAGACTGCTTTCCAGGGCACTATTTGGTATTTCCACTAGAAGCCTATAACAATTTCAGTTCCTATTCGTCCTTGCCAGCCATTACTATCTGTCCTGTTGCTCCTGTTGGAAATGAAATGGTATCTCATTGTGCTTTTTTTTTTTAAAGTTCAGAATTAACTTTATTATTATTATTATTTTTTAAATAAAAGCACAAAAACATATTAGCAAACAGACACAAATTAGCATAAGAAATAGTACAATCAAAGCTGATTTACAGACAAGGTGACATGGACTCAACGGTGGTTGTTGCTTTACCTATTGATATCTTCGAAGTGCATATACATGAACACAGATACAGACATGCAAAATTGGTCAGACAATTAATCATCTCAACAACAGAAAAACACAAAAAACAAAAAACCAAAGACAAAAAAATAAAAAAAATAAAAAATAAAAAAACCCCAACAATAGTTGCTGCTTTGCATATGGATATCTTCAAAGTGTGTGTTCAGGATAACACATACAGACATACAGATTGATAAAATAACCCGTCATAAATTATTCCTTAGCATTAAGTGATATAATACAATAGGAGAACCATGTTAGCCCTCCTGCACATGTGTATATACATATACACATACATACATTTTTGCCTCTTTCTTTTCTCTTTTCCCTCGTCCCATCTGTTCTTTGCTTTTGAACAGATTTCCTTCATGTCTCTTAGTTTATATTCCCACCCTCAGGTTCTTACACCAGTGATACAATACGTTGCCTGCACACGTACCGCTGATTTATTTCACTTATGAGTATGGACTCCAGTTTTGACCACTTGCCACAAAGTCCCCAACACTGTCTTTCTTTATAGCTGAATAATATTCCATTATATAAAAATGCCACAATTTTTTAATCCAGTCTTCTGTGGATGGACACTTGGGTTGCTTCCACATTTTAGCTATTAAAAATTGCGCTGCTATAAACATGGGTGCACGTACATCAGAGTGATATGATGTCTTCAGATCTTCTGGGAAAATACCCAGAAGGGGAATACCTGGTTTGAATGGAACCTCTAGACCTAGTTTGCTGAGAAATCTCCAAACTGCTCTCCACAGTGGTTGCACCAGTCTGCATTCCCACCAGCAGTGTAATAGAGTCCCTATTTCTCCACAGCCTCGCCAGCATTTGTTATTGGATGACATTTTCATACTGGCCAGTCGTACTGGGGTGAGATGAAATCTCGATGTTGTTTTTATTTGCATTTCTCGAATGAGTAAGGATGTGGAACATTTTCTCATATATTTATTTGCCATTTATATTTCTTTATCTGAGAAGTGTGTATTCATCTCAGATGCCCATTTCTGGATTGAGTCTTTGAATTTGGACGCGTACATGTTTTTTAATTCTTTGTATGTTCTAGATAGCAGTCCTTTGTCTGAGGGACAGCCAGCTAGGATTTTTTCCCAATTCGTGGGTTTTCTTTTTACTTGGCTAGTGATTTCTTTAGATGTACAAAAACTTTTCAGTAGGATGAGGTCCCAATTATTGATTCTTTGAAGTGTTTCCCTTGCAGTTTCATTTTTGTTCATGAACTCTCTGCCTACTTCTATGTCTTCAAGATTTTTACCTACTTTCTCTTCCAATAGATTTAGAGTTTCTGTTTTAATGTTGAGGTCTATGATCCATTTTGACCTGAGTTTGGTGCATGGTGATAGACTTGGGTCTATTTTCAGTGTTCGGCAAGAGGCAAGCCAGTTTTTCCAGCACCATTTGTTAAAAAGGCCTTCTTTTTTCCAGTGGGTTTGGTTGAACCCTTTGTCAAACATTAGGTAGCTGAGTGGGTTTTTCATTATGGTTGCATGTTCCAGTCTGTTCCATTGATCCTCAGGTCTGTTTTTTAGCCAGTACCAGGTTGATTTTATTACAGTAGCTTTGTAGTATAATTTCAGGTCAGGGATTGTGATTCCACCTGACTTGTCCTTGTTGCCCAGGATTGCTTCAGGTCAGGGATTGTGATTCCACCTGACTTGTCCTTGTTGCCCAGGATTGCTTTTGCTATTCTGGGTCTCTTCTGGTTCCAGATGAATTTGAGGCATATTTTCTCTAGATCTGTGAGGTATGCTAATGGTAGTTTAGTGGGAATTGCATTGAATCTGTACAAAAGTTTTGGTAGTATGGCCATTTTCACAATGTTGGTTCTTCCTATCCATGAGCAGGGTATGTTTTTCCATTTATTGAAATCCTCTTCGATCTCCTTTTTCAGAGTACTGAAGTTTTCACTGAATAAATCTTTCACATTCTTTGTTAGATTGATTCCTAAGTATTTCAATTTCTTGGTTGCTATTGTAAAAGGTATGGTTTCCTCAATTTCTCTCTCAATCTGTTTGTTGTTCGTGTATAGGAATGCTATTGATTTTTGGGTGTTGACTTTGTATCTGGCTACACTGCTGAATTTGTCAATTAATTCCAGAAGTTTTCTTGTGGAGTTTTTGGGGTCCTTCATGTATAGTATCATGTCATCTGCAAATAGTGATAGTTTGACTTCTTCCTTTCCTATCCTTATTCCTTTTATTTCTCTCTCTTGTCTGATTGCTCTGGCTAGTGCTTCCAGAGCTATGTTGAATAGGAGTGGTGACAATGGACATCCTTGTCTTGTTCCTGACTTTAAAGTGAAAGTTTTCAGTTTATGTCCATTTAGT